>JABUQX010014592.1:67500-82500 GCA_015478945.1 Trachelipus rathkii
TATATATATATATATATAGAGTATAAGAAATATAATATGAATATATATATATATATATAGATTAATGAGAATATACAGTAATGTTTAGTAAGACTTAGTTTCGCTTCTCTAATTAATCTGAAAAAGAAAAAATTACGGTCAGTTACAAAAGGAAACTTCTTGTAGCTCCATTATAAATATTCTAATGCCAGGCTTTTTATTATTATTATCTTGATTATTATTATTATTATTATTATTATTATTATTATATATTATTATATTTATTAATTTATTATTATATATTTTTTCACAGATAGGTGAAAATTTTCATAGAAAATTTGATATATATATATATTATATAGAATATATATATACAGATTTATACTATATTAATATAGTATAGTAGTTATATTTTAAGAGTATATATATATAATATATTAATATATATATATATATATATAAGTTATATATAATAGTATACAAATAATATATAGATATATTGTAAATAAATAATATTAATATAGTAAATATATATATATATATTATTTATTAATAAAATATATAATATATATATATATATTAATATATAAATTATATAATCCAACTGAATTGACAAGAATTTAATTTTTGGGGCCAAAATATTAATTTTTTGGAAGATATAACATTTTATAAAAAAACTAAAAAATATGAGAAGTAGACCGCACATATGACGTTAAACTTACGCCGAACACTATACTTATGGTCTCAGTTGATTAATATATAATATATATATATAATATATTGAAGATATAATTAGAGCTAAATACAGGTAAAGTATTCTAGAATTGTAGTTGAATTATGGATAGCCGAAAAAACAGATAATGAACTCATATTATCAGAAAATGAGAATGAAGCAAGCGAAAGTGATGAAGATTAGGCATAAGACTCCTAAGAAAAGATTTATTGTACTTTTCTATATATTATATATATATTATATATATAATGATGGTATAGTAATATAAGAACTCATTATAAAGTGAGGTGATATATATTACGTTAAGCGCAACTTATCAGTTTGCTAATAAGAAAAGCCAGCTTAATTATATTGAACTCTAGTCAAATATAAGAGATATCCTTGCATAACTGATATTATATCTATTATGTGGCTCTAGATAATGATATAATAAGTGTTAAGGAATATATATAGATAGTTATATAATTATATATATAATATAGTATAATATAATAAATTTTTACTTAATATAAGTATTTATATATATTATTAATAATTTTAATATCAATATATAATATATATATATATATATATATATATATATGAGAACTATATATAGTAAGATAATATTATTATTAATCCTATAATAGATATAATATACACCCTGTATTAATTACGCCATACTGGTTATCTCTATACTATTAGTATATCACCAATAATGGCCAATTAATATTATATATAATATATATATAATAATATAATAATATATATAATATAATATATAAAGTAAATAGAGATAAACTATGAAGACATACGAAACTATATATAAGTATGAGATACTACTAATATATATAATTTATATATATATGGAATTATATATTTCATAATTGTATATATATAGTAATAGTAGCGCAGAGGTATATAGATATATTTATATAGATATATATTCACTCGGTAATGTAATTCAACGCGAAAAAAGTAACACTAAATTTCCTAGAATTTGAATTAAAATTTGTGCTGTTGTTAGTGTAGATAATATTCCATTCTAATTCTCGTTAGATTCAGAAAAAATTTCAGATCAAATCTTCCTTTTTAATATATATCCATCATTCTATTAGAGCTTTGCGAATGTAAGCAGCTCTACACTTCCTTATATCTTATTTTAATATTCATCTGAATACAGTATACAAATCTTCAAACTCAACATTATATTTCATACTTATATGAAATAAGGAAAGAAGAAGTAAAGCCAAAGCTATTAACTCAAAATTTAAGTATAAATATAAATATATAACAAAAACTAAACTTTTGTATTGACTAAAAATTATAGGAATATACTATACAATTCTAGGCATAGTCAAATTCCGGAATGAGGTACAGTGTATTAGATAGGTCATTGCAACAATTTTTATATATATAAATATTAATGCTAATATTATATTTAATCTTGTGATTATGTAAATACAAGCATATCTTTATGAATTCTCTATTATTATAGTAATATATTCGTTTAGTAGACGTACCTATTATTAAATCATTGTCTTACTTACACTAATATTTACATTTTCTCATCAATTTAATATATATTTAATTTATCGTTCTCATTAATAATTTAATAACTATTATTATTATTAATTTATTAATTTATTAATATTATTATTAATTATATTTTTAATTTATTATTATATATTTTATTAATATTTATTTTTAATATTATTTAATTTATTTATATTTAAATTTATATATTTTTATTTATTATTAATTATTTATAATATATAATTAATTTAATATTTATAATGTATTATATTATTATTATTATTATTTAATTATATTAATATTATATTATTAATATTATTTTATATATATATAATTATTGATATTTAATATATATTAATTATATATTATATTTAATTTGATAAATTATATTATAAAAATACTATTATTGATATAATTATATTTTATACGTTAACCTTATTAATATCCCTTATTTCAGAATTAAGTTATAATACATCGTGATAATAATATATATATATTAGTAATAATAATAATAATAATAATAATAATAAAATAATAATATATTAATAATAATAATAAATAATTATTATATAATAATAGTAATAGATAAAATAAATACTTTAATAAAATCTCTGTATGAAAGTGCATTCTAATAAGTACGGACAAAGTCTAATTACACGTGTCCTTAGGCTCTTAGCTATTTATTACTCTCATCATAACTTATCCTCATTAGATATACTTTTATTATTGCTATTACATCTTTAATTATTAATTATCGTTGTTTATGCTATAAAATATCGTGTTGATTAATGTATTTTTTTAAATTTATCTTTATTTATGCCCCATAGATGTGATATAATATCGTATGAATAAACACCATTACTAGTTATTCTAATCTCTCATTGGATGGATAATTTGTTAATTATTATTATTACTCAAGCGTTCCTTATTTCTTCTACATATATGAGGTAATATCTCGATTATAAGTTAATTATGTGATTCAAATTTCTCATTATATATCGCGCGCGGTGATATTATTAATTATTTATAATTTATTATACCTCTCAGAATTTTCGATGTGACAATATCTATGTATAGTTTTTCCAATACATTTAATGGAATTAAGTGCTATTATTATTATCTCATGTTGGGAATAAAAAATTTCCTCCAAATGTTGAATACCTTCCCACCAAAGTATAATAAAACAAAGGTATTCAAACATTCTTACGAGATGTAGAAGTAAACTTTTAGTAACCAAGGAGCGCTGCGTGCCTACGTTAAGTAAAGGATCTGTCACGCCTAAAATTTGTTAAACGAGTAGGACATTTTTGTTCACTTCTCGACGCATTTTTAAGTATGTCGTATTTATTTTACTTCTTATTAATATTAAATTCATTTTCTTTATTGTTCATGCATATAAAAATACGGTCTTTCGTTTCTTACTCTGAGCCTTATTGAATATAAATGTAATAGTATACATAATTCTATGGCTTATTAATGGGAAGAAATATATACCGAAAAGCTCCAAATATTTTATCATTGTAAATTTTATTCTTATGTATTGTCAGGTTAAGTTATATTAGGTTTGGATATATTCATCTAAAAGAAATCCAAAGATATGTAATCGTATATAAAATATTTATGTGAAATTTAGTGTAACTTTTAATATTACAATATTAAATGTTTAATATTAAAATATTACTGTGCATTTCTCTTTATCAAATGCGCAACACCAAGCCCATTCGTTTGCTAATATTTTAATACAATTTTAAATTTTATCCCTTATTATTATTATTATTATTATTATTATTATTATTATTATTATTATTATTATTATTATATATTAATTTACATTATTTTATTATTATTATTATTATTATTATTATTATTATTAAAGAGCTTTTTTATTTAAACAAGTGATTTATTTTAACATCACAGTTGATAAAACATTCACTGCTTTAGAAATTGTAGGTCAGTGAACGGAATCAATTTGTACAAGTGAACTAATTTTTTTTTAAGCTTGGATCCTAAAAAGAAATATAATCTTTAAGAATTTGAGCTTCTCTGTAATCTCGAATGTTCATATAAAACACTATTCCACCAGACGGTTTCCCAGCGCAACTTCCCCATTTAGGCATAAAGAAATATTTGCTTGAAACTCTACCACAGCACTGATGGATATCATTTGAAGTCAATCATTGTTTCTTGGTGATATTTTCAATCATTGTTGCTACTATCATCTGTAGGAGGTAAGGGTCTGGTCTTGAAACAGATTTGCTTGGTAAACTGTTAAGCAAATTCTTGCAAGAATACAGCAACGCGATGTAACTAGGTTTTTAGGTTTACTGATAAATGTCGTTGTATCGCCCCATCAATTGGGCTGGCCAATTAATATACTGTTTTGGCTAGAAGAATGAGAGTGAAAGTAACAATATTAAACGATTTTCCCGCTCGTGGAAAATGTTTAGTGGAATATGACTTTAAGGCCTACCATAATTTAGTTTGCGAGAAAGAATAAGGTCATTAATTTCCACATAACCAAAAGCGTTTTTATAGCTAGAGTTATTACATCTTTCATTCTTTTAAATCCGTCATCATTTTCAGTGGAACATGATGAAGTGCTCACTTTCCTATGAGAGTAATGATATCTCCGATACAGAAACTGTAAAGGAAATGCGACTTTTTTTTGTAATATTCTCAATGATGGTTTCAATGGCTTAATTGCAGTGTGATATTATGTAGATTTTACACGTTAATTAAGAATTTACACTTTGGAATACAAACTCGTAATCTGAAGCAGGAGGTTCTTGTGAGCTATACATTATTCCATTTCATAAGAAGTGTACTATTAGCGATTTGGAAAGTCTTTGATAAAACATATAAGACTATTTAAGGATATAGGACGAACGAGTTAAATAAGCCACATGGGCTATTCGAGACATGTAGTCAACCTCAATAGGATAAAACATCAGCAAATGTGGGAAAAATAGAACGGCATATTTACAACAGTTTGTTTCTAAATTCACCAAATTTGGCTTAGACAAATTAATCCAAAACAAACTATGCATACCTTCTATCATGTTCATGCTATAATAACTAAGTTATGGTCACACTATGCCATCTAACTTAATAACTACTATATTATAAAACCCATTTGGCTTGTCAATATTAATTATATACGCCAATCCCATTCATAGAACGATCTAACTCCTTTTAAATATGTTGCAATCGGAGTCACAGCTTCACAACCTCCCTCTGGCAGACTATGTTCCAAAGATTTAACAACCTATTCTGAATGCATGCTATTCTTATATCAATGGCATGCTTTCTTCTTAATATTCTTATTATTCTTCTGTCACTTGTCCATGTTCTACTATGAAAATTTATTTGGTCTCTGTATTATCAATAGATGTAATATTTTGTAGACTTGTATCATTCCCCTCTGAGAAATCGCCTTTCTACAAAAAACATTCTAACATCCTTCAGCCTTCCTCAAAGCATTAACCTCTCAACCAGAAATCATCCTGTGTTGCTCTACGTTTCACCTCTCTCTAGATTATCTAAGTCTTTCTTTAAATATAGGGCCCAAACTTGAGCAACACAATACTCTATTACTGGGCTAACATAGCTATTATAAAAAGTTTACTTATTAATTCCTTGCTCTTGTAAACAACAATTGCGATTTATTATGCCCCGCATCTTTTATTAGCTTTATTTCTAGCTTCCCAACAACTGATTTAATTCTTTCAAATTATGCTTATATATCACACCAAATCTTTTCTTGTCCACAGACTCAAGCCAATCCTTCATAAAATAGTTTTAAATAAACTTTTATTTGAGTAACCTAGGTGAAGAACCTTCACTTTTTACTATTAAAAATTCATTTGCCCACTATCTGCCCACTCCAGGATTTTTTTTATTCTTTATTTTTGAATCTTATATGCATAACTCCAGAAAACTGCAAATTATCCCACTTTAGTATTCATCTGCAACTTTGAAACTTTTGGCATTTAAGACCCCTGGTCTAATATCATTTATATATACTGAGTGAAACAAATAATGGCCGCAGCACTGAATCCCGTGGACAGCGCACTCTTCTACTTCCCATGATGAATTATTCCTATTTGGTTGTACAACTGTTTATATTTCGCAACATCACTCTTTAATCCGACATGTTGCACTCCATCTATACACAATTGCAATATTACTTTTTCATCAGCCTTATGTGGAACCTTACAATAAGCTTTAATTTAAATGTTAAATATTATAAGTTTATGAAATTACCGGCCGTTAAACATGTATTCATCCCGATTAAATTTAAAAGTTTGTCTGAACATAGATCTACTTCTGAAACTGTGCTGGGAGTCATAAAATCTTTTATCTTCTAAATATTTTCTCTATATTGACCTTAGTTAGGTCATGGTAGCTATTTCCAGAACCTGTTTACAACAAGATGTTCAATCAACTGGCCTAATAGATTTCCGTCAAATCTTCCTTACTAGTTTCTTATAAATTAGGCACAAATATGCCATTTTCAGTCATCTGGTACCTCACAAATGTTATGGATTCTCTCAAATAATACATGTCTTGCAATGCTGTTTCATAAATTCTTCTTTTGTTTTTAACAATGTATAGTGTATTATACCATCAGGGGCTGCATGCTTTTTTTTTTTATGGTCAAATATGTGCTAATAAATCGGTTTTAAACTTTTACAACTCAAATTCAAATTCGTAATCTACTCTTTCAGCTGTTTGGTTTAGAACTGGTTCGTTTTACATTCATAGCAAGACTATTACTCCCAAATATATTATTTACATCTTTCCAGCATAAAAACACTGAAGCAAAATTAAGCATTGAAAATGTTGGCCATTTCCTTATCTGAACTCATTCTAAATTTTCATCAATTTTATTGGACTAATTGTCCTATATTCTTACTTTTAAATTTATAAAAGCTGAAAACTTCTTCTCGGGTTCTTATTACTTTCCTTGCTAAATTAAATTTCTGCCTCTCTGTTTGGCCTTCTAATTGATTTGGTCTAAGTCTCAAATATTCTGATTTTCCTATAATTTTCTGAATCATCTTACCTTTATATATATATATTATTTGATATTTTTAAAACATCATAAACTCTTGTTCATTTAATTTTTCATCTTTAATTAATTTTACGAAACAGGTTTCCTCTTTGCCACCCTAATGGGTTTATCTTTAAAACATACTGGACTGAAATATTCTTTAAAATTTTGCTTAAAAAGTATTTGGCAAATATGCTTGATAGTTTTGGGTCTTTAAACGCTATATAATTTGTGGTCAATTCTGAAATCGATTTGTCAGATGAAATTTGGTGAAATTCGACCATTTGGAAATCTAAGATCTTTTCTTATTAACATGAATTGGGCCCAGATATCATATTCATATTAAATCTAATTTTATGGTCACTAAGTCTAAATTCTCCTCAACCTAAAACTTCATTGCACCATTACTTTTCATCGGTTAGTTAATATTAAGTCTGATGGTATGCATCGTATCTTTGTGGGTTTTTGACCATCTGGCAAAAAGATTTATTAGTAATATCAATGTTGAATGTAGTAATACTATGTCATATTGACAAGGAAATCCATTGATGCCCGAAAATTAAAAATCACCCATTATTGACTATCTTTTCTTTAAGGACTGTGGCAGGTCTGTCCTCTATTTCTTTCACAATTCTCGGCGTCTAATTAACTTGATCTCTGGTCCAGGCAGGTCATAAAAATGCCCCCTATTCTAAATAGTAATTTATTGTACTATAAAATACTCTATCTCAAACCAGTATAATGTGTAATCATGATTCTTTTAAAAACTGTAATTCATTTAATAAGATTTGAATTATTGCTTTTAACATAAAGCGCCACACCCCCACCTTTCTTTCCTCTACGCTGGTATAAATAAAATAATATACATCGTCTATTTCATATTCCTGAATAGGAGTCTCATATTAATTCTTATACCCATATGTGTTATTTAGAATGTTGTGTGGATTGTTATTTATGGTAATACACTATATCGCTCTCTTTTTTTATTTCTAGAGCTATGATCATTTGTTGTAAAACATTTGATATACTCAATGCTGGTATTGTTTATTATTCATCATCTTATTGTGAACTTAACAATTAGCTTATTTTATTCCTTCCACTATTTTATAGTTTAATTGGCTTATTATTTGTTGTATCTAATTAAGCCACCACTCCGCCCATTTAACTATTTTTTTGCTTAACCAAGGGTTCCAAAGTGGTACTTGCGAAGAAGCCCTAACACCTTTTTTTTATAACGACCTCAAGTGAACTCCCATCTCATGCTGCAAAAAGATTCTTTATCCAGAATTTTCTCGTCTCCACAAATCCAAAACCTAAAATCTTCTGAAAAACATAATTTCTTAACCTTTTCATTTACACCTAAAGCCCACTTCGCCATTGCTGACGCTTGCCAGAATAGACCTAGTAAATATTTATAAGCTTAACAATTAGCATGCCAATATAGGCTTTCATTTTGAATCGAATTCGCCGTTTTGCGACTCTCTTCAAACCCTAATATTTTAACCCTTTTCATTTTTATCCCTATAGCTTTCTCAACACCCTTCAAATGACCTGCACATCTAACCTAGAGATAAATCAGAAATCTGCATCTTCTTCACTTATGTTTCATTCTCTGAATCATCTCCTATATCTGCTATTATTCTTCGACCATTTAATGTCCTAGTATATGCATTTTGTAACCACATCCCACAATCACATCTGTAATCACAAATTGTAGGATAATACTCTTCTATCTATCTATCATCACGATCCATCACTGTCGGCACTGGATAACATACTCTCCAATTCGTTCTTTTTATTCTTTTGAATCAGTCCTATTCAAAGGTATGTGTTCATAAGTTCCAATGTAGTTTAATAGTATCTATGTCTTCCCTTTTAGAAACTCAACATCACCCAATTGGCACTCTCTGATTCCCTCCCCACTGGAAGATCAGTCGACACTTTACTGCACGGTCACATAGGCTGACAGAACTTTCGAGGATCCTCATCTTGTAATTTAATGTAATTTCCTATTTGTTACAACTTTATATTCATTGCAATGACCCTATTATATCAACTTACTGCTTATTCCTTTTCCCTTTTCATCTTCCTGCTATGAATCACTATTCCGTTACCCATATTCCGCTTCCTTCCTTGCGTATCAACATCCTACTAACTTTTTTCCTAACATGTTTCCCTCCTTTCTCAACTAAAATACTTTTCTTTGCAATATTCTCTAGTCATTTCCTGTTTTCCTTAAATTAACACATTCTCCCTCATTAAATAACACAAACAGGGGCAGCTATCCACATATTTACCTCTCACAAGTCCCACGGTTATCACACAGAGCATACATACTCTTAAAATTATTATTAGCTTACTAAATACCTATTATTTTTAACCAATTACTAGTTTAGCTAAATATCAATAAAGCCTTAGTAAAAAGAAATAAACCTGTAATTCTCTTAAAAATTAGGGTAAAATTTATAACAAGCCTAGATTTAAGCTTTAGCCTAGCAGGATATAAAAAGTTAAAGATAGGCTACTGTATAGTTGTGACTGGAAACCTAAAAATTTACATTTTAATTATTTATACAAAATAATTTAATACTGTTTTTAAATACAGAAAAGTCTTATTTAAAACAATCCAAATAAAGAATAACAGAACACATGAAAACAGTAATCTTTACCTATGTTAGCCTAGGTTAGGCATGATAATTAAATTATCACAAAAATTAATATAACATTGTAATTGATAAGTTATATACAACGGTATGATCCAGTAAAGATATAATTTCGTTTACCTAAATTTTAACTAATCAAATACACAAATTAAATTAGTTAAATGATTGGAAGCAAAATTAACACACCTCTCACTGTCACTGGTTTTGACAATATCGATATATCAAAGCGTTTTTGAACATTTAATCAAAATCAGCGACAAAACCATTTCATTGAAAAAAACTTTTTTTTCGTCCAAAAACCCAATTCCTGATTATTAGTTGAAAGTGTGTGTCTCTGAATTTGCATTCCATCAACTTCTATCATAGCTCCAACAATCCGATGTAAATGACCGAATGTTCTATTAGATATACCAACGCAAAAACAGTTTACAATAGTTTCTCTTTTTGTGCATTAAGATTGATGATTAACAAGAATTGAAATACACTATGGCATTAAATGGTGGTGGATATAAAATGTCTTTAAAAAAATAAAACTTCGTGTGCACGATTTATGCCAAAATTTTTTATAGTTAATTATTCAGAAATAATTTGCTGTAGATTCAAATTTTAAAATGGGCGAATAGAAAATGTGTTTAACCATGAACTTGCTCCCTATTTTTTCTAGAAAAAGGCAAAAACAAATACACTCTACTTTGCAGTGAAGCCTATTCCATTAATCATATTTGAATTAAAATTCCAAAAATATTTTTGGTTGTAGAATCTTTATGAAGAAGAGACTGTGATTATTTTTTTTTCTTCTATATACCATTGGATCAAATTGTTAGGTGGGAATTTGGCAAATTAATATAATTATTTATACTGTATCGTACGGAAAGTGCGACAGTGGAGAGTTTTATAAATTAAGCAATTTTAGGTGAATCTGAAAAACTCTTAGTCTGTAAATTTGCGTTGAGATTCACTTAAGTATTTTTATTTAAGATTCTTTATCAAATCTCGATAATAAACATCCGCGCAATCGCAGGCATAAGCGTTTGGATTGCGGGATGCCTAATTCTTTAATAA
Source organism: Trachelipus rathkii (assembly GCA_015478945.1). Lineage (NCBI taxonomy): Eukaryota > Metazoa > Arthropoda > Malacostraca > Isopoda > Trachelipodidae > Trachelipus > Trachelipus rathkii. The sequence continues at coordinate 78,506 of JABUQX010014592.1, forward strand.
TTCGGATCGGCGGATGCGGGGATGTTATCTGATTCACTTAATAATATAGTATATATATATTATCAAAATTATATATTAGCGTAGTCCGGTTCGATAGAAAAGCTTTGACGCAACGAGACGAATTCCAGTTCAACTTTCAACTATAATATTGTAAAATAAAAATCTCCTTAAGTTTCGTTAAAATAAACATGCAAATTTAACGTAGATTGATGTTCATTAATTAGTTATTTAAAACGATTGAAATGTCTTCCTAAATACTCTTTTAGAGAACAATTACTTAAATTATCATTAATGAAGAAGTTTCAAATGAAAGATGTATGATTATATATCGGATTAGGATATTTTTCAAAAGTTTTTAAACGGGTTTCTCCCAATTTTAAAGGATGTAAAAGCAGGTGAGCGAAATAAAACTTTATTACATATGTTAATCTTTACGTCTTAAAGTAACTTTGTGATGAAGTGCTATACTTATTCGAATAAAGCTGCGTGATCGATTTAATTAAATAATTAAAAAAACACTTTTGGTTTATTCTTCATTTAGTTAGCAAACTAGTGTTTTTAATACATATACAAATACTTTAGTTGTATAACTGACAGGTTAACTAGCGAATGCTGACGGAATACACAACACGTTCTGACTTAGTGTAGTAAGAATACGGCAATACTTCTCAAAATACTGCAAAAATTTTATACATGGAATTTCATATACTGACTGCGTTGTGTCATCTGACCTGCGGGATGAATATTATTCTGCAATATTTAAGTTCCGAAATTTTTAATCGTGATTTATTTTACTGGGTTTAATTATGTTAATTGACAAAAATTACAATGTTCATGAAGTAATCTTTTTTCACAGACACTCCGGGCAGAGGATTGCTTTAACATGAACCAATATAATACACTTTTTTTTTGTCTAAAGCACTGTGTGTTTGGCGTTTCCTTTAATATATATTTTTTATTATTTTATTCATTATTAAAAAAATATAATTTTTTTTTTTAACTTTATTTTCTTTTTTAACGTTAAATAGTATTTAAAATGTCATATTTAATTTTCACTATTTCCTTAATCATTTCTTTAGCAGATTATTACTGGATCAACTAAATTCTATTCCATAATCTACACTCATGAGTTTTATGAATCTCGATCTTCTTTCATTAAAGCTTAAATATGGAAGTCTGTAATCACTGAATTATTATTATTATTATATTAATTATTACATTTATTATTATTATTATTAATTATTACCATGAGTAACAGCTCTGTTTCTGAAGACGCCCTCCACCCATTTTAGTACAATGGTGTCACTTTCGATATAAAACACCACTCCTGTAATTATAATTCGAGGGGTAAAGGTTTGCTGATTGAATGCAATCCTACTTCACCAGAAGCTGTTTTTTAAAGTAATTGTGACTGATTCTGATGTTTATTTATCAGTAAGAATTTTGACATTTGAACCGTTTTTTCTACTAATTTTTCCAAAAATTGGCGATGTTTGAAATTTTGAAGTTCTTGATCACACAGGACAATGTTTCACCTATTTATTAACTTTTCTGTCCCAATACCCTGAAAACTAAGTGTCCTCTAGACGTTTCCGGAGACCCTGGAGAATATCGTAATGCAACAAAACACCTGAACGTGAGTGAGGAGGTGAAAGTCATGACAAATGGGAGAAGAGTTTGTCTGATAAAATCTTCTCCCTGGATAGGATAAAATGGGCGATAAAATTATTTGGTCCCTATAAATCTCCTGGAGGGGATAGAATATTCCCTGCCTTGCTTCAACAAGGACTGGAGAGTCTTCTTTCGCTGCTTGTGAAGGTATTTAGGGCTAGCTATGCCCTTGGTTATATTCCCTAGCTGTGGAGGAATGAAAGGGTGGTCTTCATTCCTAAGACGGGGAGACACTCTATGTCTGCCGCCAGGTCAAATCGACCAATACGTCTAACGTCATTCCTATTAAAAGCAATGGAGAAGGTGATTGACCATCATATAAGGGTAGAAACTACTATAGTAAAGGAAATTGACTCTAATCAATGGGCTTACCAATCAGGTAAATCAACAGTTGGCGCCATAAACAGCTTCGTATACAAGCTGGAGGGAGTGGTAGAACATAAGGAAGTGGCAATGTGGGCTCTCCTCGGTATACAGGGCTCATTCGACAACACCCTCTATGCACCAATGGAGAAGACTGTTACCGCCAAAGATGTCAAGCCATCAACGATTGCCTGGATAAAGGCAATGTTGAGGACGAGACGTATCACCGCTAAACTGGAAGAGGAGACAATCACAGTGGCGGCTGTGAGGGGATACCCTCAGGAGGGGGTTCTGTCAACTCTTTTGTGGACCATGGTGGTTGACGACCTCCTCACCAAACTCAGCGAATCAGGATTTGAGGTGCAAGGATACGCTGACGACCGTGTAACTATCATTAGAGGCAAGCATACAGAGGTTCTAATGGAGCTCATGTAATATGACCTATATCTTGTTTACAGTTGGTGCCTAAACAGAGAACTGAACATAAATCTGAGCAAAACAGTTACAGTGCTTTTCACCAAAAAGAGAAAGCTGAATTACACAGCTCCCAAGATTGGTGGAATCACTATACACCTCTCCACTGAAGTCAAATATCTTGGAGTAATTCTAGATCAAAAACTTACGTGGAACCAACACCTAAAAAGAATCGTGGATAAAAGGACAATTTTTCCTATGGATATGCCGGAAAATGCTTGGAAAAACATGGGGGCTGAAACCAAAAATGACCAATTGGAAATACCTAACTATAGTCAGACCTATAATCACCTATGCCTCATTCGTTTGGTGGCCAAAAGAGGAGCAAGGCACTGCACAAAATAAATTGCAAAGACTACAAAGGCTTGCATGCCTAGCAATCACAGGGACAATGCATATTTGCCCAACTGCAGCCAGGGAAGCACTGCTAGGACTCCCCCATTGTACCTGCACATTAAGAGGAAGGCCATGTCATGTGCGATCAGGCTGACTCTCTTTGGCCAAATTAAACAAAACACTGAACTCAGATACTTTCGCATGCTGGAGTGGGGTTGACGTGGGCCTGGTTGGACCCAACTGCAAACGCAGTATGGTCCTAAGTACTTCTCTCACAATTTTTCAAGCAGAGGTTTATGTCATAATAGCAATACCATGATAAACCTAGGTAAGGGGATGCGAGGAGCAAAGATCGCTGTGGTAACTGACAGCCAAGCAGCTGTTGGAACTTTAAACTCTCACAGCTGCGATTCAAAATTGTTTTGTGAATGCCAATATTCCCTAAAGCAACTGGCTCAACATAACGGTGCTATCTGATGTGGGTGTCAAGGCACCAGGGCACCAGGGCATAACAGGCAATGAAGAGGCAGATCGCCTCGCTAAGAAATGAGCTAAGACCACTTTTATTAGCCCGGAACCTTTCTGTGGACTTTCCAATGGCCACATAAAAGAATTTCTGACACACTGGGAATACGGATCTATGAACAACTACTGTACAAATATCCCTGGTCAGGCAAGCAAAAAGTCTGATCAATCCCTCTTCTAGAAAGGCAAAAAAATGCTTGCTCTAAACAGTCCGAAATTAGACTTTTGATCGGATTTCTGAATGGACATGGATCAGTCAGATATCACCTTAAAAAATGAGAAAAGTTGAAAGTGAGTAATGCAGCTACTGCCATGAGGCAGTAGAAACAGCAGAACATATTTTATGTAATTGTGAAGCTTTAAGCTGGCAAAGATACTGGTGTTGGCATCTTAGAACAATCCTGAGGTTTCCGCGGAAACTAGAGTTGAATCAGGATATCTAATAGATAAGAGCATGTCACAAAAAATCCACCTGGGTCGCAGTGACAAGGGGCCTCGATAGAGGCGACCACCCTAGCAATCTAATTAGTCGTCTATCTAGATAGAAGACGTTTTTCGGTCACAGCTTATTAGATTTTATTCAACCAGTGTTTGGCTAGCAGAGAATACAATAAAAAACTAAATGG
>JABUQX010014592.1:87500-90000 GCA_015478945.1 Trachelipus rathkii
AAAAAGTATTAGATATTTTACTTTATACATCTATAATTTAAATAGAATATAAATTATTATTTATAAATTCGTATCGTAGGTCATATATATTATGTTATTCAAAAGATATAATAAGATATATTAATTATTTAAAATTAATATTTTATTAAAATAATAGTATTGTTATTATATAGTATGATTAAGATCGTAGATATCTATTATTGATATAATATATAATAATTATATATTTATATATATTAAATCTATATATTATATATTATTAAAAAAAATATTATAATATATATATGAAATGAGTACATATTTTTAAAAAAGTTTTGCTCAGTAGAGGTATATTGTAAATTTTGTTGGTAACGATTATTAATGACATGTCTAACCATCAATTATTAAGAGTTAGCATTTATATGTATTCCAGTACATTTTCAAATGTGGATTGGAAATATTTAATTTTTTTTTTTTTTTTAGTAAAAAATTAATTTGATTAATGTAATTTGTATTATGAATTATTTTCTATACATATATTGCTATTTTTTATTAATTATTAATTTTGATAAATATCTAAATTATAAATTTCACTAAATTATATATATCCATATATTTAATTAAATTATATAAAATATATAATCTCTTAATTCAGTTTCAAAACACATTTTCAGTATGTTTATATATTATAATATTATATATATATTATATATTATTATATAATATATTTATTTTTACAGATAAACCAACTCTCCGGGTCAATGACGTAATCGAGCTAGGGGGTATACATTCAATTGCACGTGCCGAGAGGTATCGAAATGGCAACAAGCAGCATTAATACTCACATATGCTCCAGTCCACTCTTGACCATTGATCGAACCTTTTGATCTCGTGATTGGTCGAGTGCGTTCTATCCACTTAAGCTTTACCGGGGTTTTTATTTAATAAATAATATTTGCTGTATAATGATAAACAATATGTATATTATAATTATTATTAAGTATTACACCTAATGAAAAATAATTATATGTATATTAATATGATATATATTGTTAAATAATCTACATATTTATATATAATAATAGTTTATAAATGAATATATATTCTAGAATAAGTATTAGTACAATTACAGAAAAATATATTAATATACATGATAATGTGAGAATTCAGCATATATAAATAGCTATAAATTACTAAACAATATGTAAAAAAATATTAAAATTATAACTAATAATTAGAAAATTAGTATAATTACTACTACGAAATTATAGCTATATGGTACGTAATCACTTACAGAAATAACCAATTATCATATATTGGAATTCAAAGCTATTAATGATTATTACATGTAAATGATAAATAATAATATAAATAATATTATAAATATAAATTAGCTAGGTTTAAGGTACGCTAGGTAGGCAGATAGGTGAGGGAGTGTTTCCATTAACCTCCTGTAGGAGAAGGGGCGTAGAGGAACCTACTACCGCTAGTAACACGTACAATTAATATTCAATACCTAAAGCAGCGGGGTTCTAGAGTGAGACATTACATATCCTCCGCGAAGGATAGTAGTGGGGAAATACATATATTTACTAAAACTACCAGATGCATAATATTTCCACGCACCGCATAACGGCATCAACAAGAGACACTCATATGACATCCTCCATTCTTATCATGCATTCGTATATTTTTATTTAAGAGTTCGTAATAACACATAATACCTCTTTGCGAAGCTATGTAAATACTACTCATTCACTATATCTTTCACATATTACTTATCACTTATTATAGGCTGCACTGCAAATATGTATTTAAAATTTAGAATAATATGATTAATTCTCTAAACCTATATGTGCACTATACATTAGTATAGATCGTACCTCCTGATCTTCAAATATATTCGAATAAAATTTAATAACATTAACTCATATATACTGTACTTATTATTTATCTAAATTATCACAGTCGACAACTCACCTGTTAGTACTATTCACGTATATTTTGTCATCTATTAACTATATGTAATTGTTTATATATGGATAATTTATATACTAGTAATCAACACTATAATTTAAAATTATCACAAAATTAATAATTATTTACATTATATCAAATCACTGATGAGTATGACTACTGATTAAAGTAGTCATACACGAGCAGATGAGTACTGGACTCAACATTCGCAGAAATGAGATAATCATTGATAGATAGGGTTTCCAGACCTCTCGCACTAATGGAAGAGATTTGGAATTATACTTCATATGACTCGTCGATAGATCTTGAAACGCAGCTCCAATCTCTGCAATTATATGTATTTCTTTAAATTATTTTAGAGTTATTACTGTATATATAATATATAATATATAATAATAGTAATTATATATATATAATATATAATATAATATAATAATATTATATATATTATAGTATATATATATTAAATATATATATATATATATGATATTATTATATTATATTTAATAATTATTATATTATATATATATTATTATATATATAT
>JABUQX010014592.1:95000-96182 GCA_015478945.1 Trachelipus rathkii
AAAACATTATTTTACATAAGGATCATTGATGAGAAATTTCGATTGTGCTCAAGAAAGCAGTAATTATAGATGCTTAAAACCTGGTTGTCCATGGAACAGTAAAAGAAACGTCTTATTCTTATTTTGCTATTTTGAGGATTTTCCACAAGGCTCCTCTGAACACTCATAAAATAACTCTCCCAAATTTGGCGCACTTTGAATATATGTGGAAACAAATATAAGACTAGATTTTTTTTTTAAAAATTAAAATAAAGAAAAACTTTTTTAATATATATAATTTATATAGTTATATTATATATATATATATATATATATATATTTAATTATATATATATATATATATATATTAATATATATATATATATATATATAAGTAAGAGAGAGAGAGACAGCGGTAAACTCATCCTTAAATCTGTTTTTGCGAATAATTTTAGTTGTAAATTTGATATTTTGGCTCCAAATTTTTGCGAATAAAATTCACCATTAGAAGAAAAATGAGAATAGGAAAGTCAAAGCCTTATTAGGGCAAGTGTTTGCCTGTCATATGACTTTATATATAGTTGAGAAGTGAGGATGAATTCTTAATTATAACGATAGGAAATGGTGTCGTGTTGTTAATGTTAGTGTCAAAATATGAAAATGAATACTGAAAAGAAGTAGAGTATAGTGGTATTGTTGCGGTTCACTGATATAGGCAATGCATTCACAATCTTTAATGAACCCTTTTTCTGTGTAACTTAACAATTTCAAGTGGAGGAGGAGACAATAATAACGTTTATTTTCGAACACGATATACACATATTTACCCTATTCTTAGTTCATACGATTATTAAATAAATCGATTTAAATCTTTGATAGGACGTAACTTTACGCTACAGGTAACTTATAAAGAGTTTGGAGAAGTCACACATGCCAATAGTTATGCACTTTTGTTCTCTTCCAATTATTCAGAACACGTTTTATAAACTCAGTTTAAAAAAGTGAAATTTTTGTTCTTGATTTAAAAGTAGAGAGGAACATAGGATTTTCTTAACATTGCCGTGTTCGGTTGTTAATATGAAGGTTTTCTTGCCCTTCAACATTACCTTCATTCAATGTGTTTCCTCAACAGTTGAATGAGTGCTACATTATAGGGAATAGAGATATGATGATACAGAAGTAGCCATTTTCAAAAAACCATGT
>JABUQX010014593.1:0-7500 GCA_015478945.1 Trachelipus rathkii
CCAACTATTAACAAATCACACACACATACGATTTAGAAATCCATCAACAAGTATATACATATATATACATATATATAATAGCTATTATTATAAGAAAATCATCGTGAAAAATATCACAAATGTGGTGAATACTGAAGAGTAGAGGATAAAATAAATTCATATACAGCTGTGTGTGTCGGTGGTGGCATAAAGAAGCAACCGACTAACAAACTTTAAAAAGAAGAGCACTCCTCCTCACATGTTACATATGGCAGGGCACAAATATAAATAACAAATCAGGTCCAGGAAATGGGAGAAAAGCAAAAGTGGTTGAAAATATGAAATAGAAATATTCTTAAAGAGAGATATGGGTAGAGTAGAAAACAAAATCTGTAAACCAGTCACAATGGTAAAGCAGTATAAAGAGTTAATGGGGCAAGCATACACTGATGGAGAGGTAGAAATATTCTGTAAAGGCTTTTTTAAAGCAGAAGAGGAAAGAATGGTAATAGCAGCGCAAGATCGCACTCTTCGAACAAGAGCTGGGCACAGCAGAGCAGGAAGCAATATTGAAAGAAAACATCAGTGACATTTATAAAATACGGATAGAACACCGAACTGTTTCTCACATCTTAGATGGGTGTCAAGCACTACTAAATTTCATTTGTATATTAAGAAAGATAGCCAAACACCATTTAAATCCATACATTTCAAACGTTCTCTCCAGCACAGAAAGGTAATAAATATCAGATTAAGCATTTCCTTCCAGTTACTGGTGCCATGCATCCCCCTGAAGCTTAAGAAAATGAAGAGGTGTTGGTATTGTATGATTGTGCGATTATGCTATCCCCACTGAAACTAGCAGTCACCCATAATAGACCTGACATAGTAGTGAAAGATAAGAGGGAACAAAATGCTATTTGATAGAGGTGGGAGTTCCATTAGACAATAACTTGGTGGCTTATGAACGCGAAAAGGAATTGAAATATCAAAGATTGAAACACAAATAAGAAGAATGCGATAAATCGATGATATAATAGTGATCCAATAGTAGTAGGAGCATTGGGAGTAATCAAAGAAAGCCTTCTGGAAAATCTACAGAAGCTCTCAGTGTCGGTTACCAGCTTAGAATTGAGTAAAATGGTAATTAAGAAGGCATTGCCCCTCCTAAGGCTTGTTTTGGGATGTGGATAACATAAACGGGATGACCTTATGGTCAAATTGGTTATTGACACGGTCATTTTATATGCTATTATTATTAGCATGCCATGCATGCTATTGCAGCTATGCATATGCATATATATGCATGCATGCCATATATAAACAAAAACCTTAAAAAAAAAATGGGAGAAAATTATAAAAAAATAATAATACCCTGTACAGCCAACCATGCTCTAAATTAGGTCTTGATCATCTCTCCCTCCTCTCCTCCTCTCTCCCATGCCTGCATTGCGTAATTTAGAATTTTGTGGAAGGTCTTCCCATGCATACACATGAGCTTGCTGTTCTCTAACTTTAGTTCTATAATTTCTTAGACATGTTCTATGGGATTCAAATCTGGACTATATACTGGGCAATTGAAAGTTCTACTCTTCATATCATTCAAATATTCGTGGACTATTCGAGCTACGTGTGATCTGCTGCTATTATTATCCTGCATTAAAGTGGAACCCATCTAGGGTGTAAAATGCAAATGGGACAACGGATGGGACTATACTTCTTGTTTTCTTGTGCTCTCACCTCACGGGCATTCCTCTTATTCTAGGGAGGGGGAGCTGCTCTAGAAAATTTCTACCTAAGAATCGGACAAGGAATCAAAACCTAGTCCCTTGCCATTCGACTCTCTAGCTCTACCGATTGCGTCAAGGTATCATTCAGCATATAGGTGACCAAAGAAACGCCATCCCACATCATTTCTGATCCTGCCCCGTATATATGCAAAGTGCTGTTTCGAATGTTATGCAGCATATATCTTTCATCTAGCAATTTTTAGGTCCCAGGACGTCGATCCGAGCTTTCATAGAGACAAAATCTATACTCGTCCGTAAATAAGACTTTCTCCCAGTCATCAATGCGCCAGTTGAAATGTTTCCTTGGAAATGCTAATATGGCTTTGGCATGTCCAATGGATGTCGCAGGTCGGTTAATGGCCTTCGAGGCGATAATTTTTTGTTCAGGGAGTCGCAGTCTAATTCGTATCCGTACTACCTTGTTCCATGAACATCCTTCACCCATATTTGAAAACTTTTTTGCCTTAGCAAAGCGGTCCTAAACTGCTCTCAACTTTATAGGAACGGTCTTTCACTACGGTCGTTGGCTAGTTCGCTTGTTCTGGTCTCCTGTCTCTCTATAAATCGATGAATCACTCATACCCGAAATTTTCCAGAGTTCACTGCATACTCTTCACCCAACAAATCCAAAATTTGAATACATTCATCACGTTTTAAATTATGCCTACAAGCTCTATTATTATTAAGACTGTCCACTATTTGCCTTCTTTCAGGAATGTGTCACTTTTCAATGTTTCGTAGGAAACTAATAAACATAGTGCCACATTACTATTCTTTGTTTGTCTTTCCCTTATTTTTCAATGACGTCCTTCCAGTCTTCCATGTTCCTCCACTTGCACTATGTATTTTCTTTGAACACATTCTTCCCCACATTACATACTATATGAAAATAAAAAAATTATTTAGTCAACCTAAACTGGAAATGATTTATTATTATTATTATTATTATTATTATTATTATTATTATTATTATTATTATTATTATTATTATTATTATTATTATTATTATTATTGGTTATAGATTATAAGGCTAATTATTATTTGAAAATTTACATGGGGATGGGTGCAAATAAAGATGGTGCTATTTTTGGGTACCTAAGAAAATTTAGTGAAACTTCAAATATTTTTAATAAATTTTATGTAATGTTCGTACAAAAAACATGTTTTTATGCTACGTTGTACAAATAATTAAGTTTAATTAGGACTTCAAGAAGTTGATCATGACTTTATTCGGTTAATCAATTGATCATTGATGAGGGGTTGGGGTAAGGGTGTATAGAGGTTGACCTATTGATTAATTGATCAATTGATATTTTTAGTAAAAATAATGAAAATTTAGCAATACTTTTAATATTTTTAATAAAATGAACGAAAATTTAGTAAAACTTACAATATTTTTAATGAAAAGAATGAAAATTTAGCAAAACTTATAATATTTTTAATAAATTTTGTTATGTACGTACGCAAAAAATTATTTTTATGTTGAGTTTATACAAATAATAATAAATTACATATTATTTTATGAAAATAAATATATATTTTAAAAAATGCCCAATCGACGTTTCCACTACTACTACTACTACTACTGATGATACTATTACTACTCCTACCACCATAGCTATAACTGTTATACGCGTGAGATAAATGAGTACTATACGCGTGAGATAATTGAGTATTCGATCTCGATGTGACATATATCACGCAAGTCTAATGCAAGTGAAATTCCATATATATATATATATATATATATATATATATATATATATATATATATATATATATATATATATATATATATATATATATATATATATATATATATATATATATATATTCCATTGTTCAATAAACAATGAAGTTATTTTCACAAACTGTGTATTCAAATAGGGCCTGAAGCAGTAAAGCAGTAGTGCATAGCCAGGTGTGAGGGGGAGTCTGATTGCGCTACTGCTTTACTGCTTTAGGGTCAATAAAAAACATCTTTTTATTTAAAAATTTAAGAACGTTTTAATAAAAAAATAAAATGTTTTTTTTCAAAAATTTTAATGAAACAGGTTTTCTATAAATAAAATAAAAGTGTTTCAGTTTAAAATAAAATGTTTGAACTCAGCGTATACGAACTCTCCAAACATCCTTGTACAGGGGTTAGATATGACACACCTTAGACAAGTCTAATGCAAGTTTTGATTCAAGCACCGTAGTACTCTAGCTGTATTCTCCAATCTAACTTCATACCCCGTTATGGGGGTTAAGTCCCCATCTCATGTTAGGGCCATACCATTTCTGATTCCTCAGGAATCATCATCATCCTTCGTCATTCTGCATTCTCTTATGCACTCTGCGCAATTCTTCTTCTATGCATTCTATGTTTTTCGGCTGGGATACTTTTTTCAGTTGCAACCCCCCCATCAGGGGGGGTCCTCAGACACCTATGAGGGTTCTGAAACCCTCAATGATGAGATCTACGTCCTTTAAACATATACATTAACACCAATATTATGGTGTTAAATACATGTTTACTAACTCGGCACCGCACCGGCTCCAGCGCCGACACCTACAATGACTCATTTGTTCCCTCATATGATACTTCTTATTTCGTCTTCCATCTTCATCTGTTACGCATTCCATGTTTTTCAATTGGGACTCCCTCCAAGGGGGGATCCTCAGGCACCTTTGAGGGTTCTGGATATCAAAAATCAGAATCTCAAAACATATATATAGGGACATCTTACTTGAACCATTATAAACATATTCCAGCACTGGCTCCGGCACATGAGACAACTCAGCAACATGCTCTGTTCTCCTCATCAACTCCTATTTCTTGTTCCTTCTTCCTCCTTCACCCGTTTTCTGCAGTTAAGCACTCTGCGCTTTTCTTCTCTAGCCGGCTCCGGCTCATTTGATTCGGCACTAAGCTTAGGCTCTGTACTCTAACTCAACCAGCCTCTTCTATCCACTCACCAATTTTCATCTACCTACGAGCATTTCCAAGTTTAGAGGTTCAGCCCCATCACACATTGGTTGTAGCGTAAGGAAAACTGGGACCAGGTAGGCACCAGCCTAGTTTGAGAGGATACGATAACCATAACCTTCCTTAAATTTGGGGAATTAAAAGGGGGTCTGTGAATTCCACCCTCAAATTTTGTGATCATAGATCCCAAAATCAGACCTCAGCGAAATATATTCAATTTGGTCAGACGAAAGGTCAATATCACCAAAAATGCTAACCGGAGCCATTAGCCTCCAAATTTGTTCGCTGATCTGTTGTATACTACTATATATATAGTATATATATATTATATATATTTTTGTTTATTTATATATATATATATATATATATATATATATATATATATATATATATATATATATATATATATATATATATATATATTATTGCGTGTAGGCCAATTTTTCTCCGAGACCACAAATATCTATATATAGCATATATATATATATATATATATATATATATATAGTATATATATATATATATATATAGCAGCAGAGATATAAGATATATATATATATATGAGTTATATATATATATATATATATATATATATATATATATATATATATATATATATATACATATATATTAAGGTGGCGCAGCATTCCAAGTCCGACTCAATTATTTGTTGGGCTAGCACGACCCTCTACGCCATCATCTTAATATTATTCGAAGCCCTGCTTTAGTTTGATTCAGGGACCCATTGTTGTGGGGCCAGTACAGCTTTTTGCTCTGGTGGCTTCCGCCCGCCACCAAAAAATATCTCCGGGCTGGCTGAAATACAAACCCAGGGCCCTGAGATCACTGCGTACAAGCCCGTTATGATTAGTACGGACCATAAGTATTAGCCAGAAGTGAATAATTACCGTTCTTCGATTCTGGGAGTGATGAAGATGAATTTCAGAAGAATTATACTGCAAGTAGCGGCCAACAACACATACTGAGGACGCCCATGGAATTTTTGAAGCTCACAAAACGAAATGTTGAGGACATTACTACCTTAATTTCTGCACTTAGATAAAAACACATACAGAATGGAGGATTAACTATAAAAGCAAACTTTTACATTCAGAGCAAACTGGAAACAGCATGCCCTAAACCTTAGTAACCCCCACAGCTAGAAAGCTAACTAGGTCTTAAGAATATCATCAAGATTAGTGACTGAATGGGAATGAAAGCATTTTTTACGTTCGAAAGAAGCATAGGACTAATGATATCCTTTGGTTGAAGGGGAGAAGGATAAAATTTATTTGAACTGTCTGACTGCTTTCAAACTCAGGGCATGTTTTAGTATCACGGAGATACACCTATTTATAAACAACAATTGTGGCACTCTAATTTAATTACATATATTTTTATTCTGTATATTTTAGAATTAGCTTTGTCAAAGTACGTATATACTGTGCCAACCGCTTTTTATATTTTTTCTCTTTACTATATATATATATAGAGTTATATATATATATATATATATATATAGCGTGATCGAGATATAAATATGAAAATGTATATATGTATATATATATATATATATATATATAGGAGAGAGAGAGAGAGAGAGAGAGAGAGAGAGAGAGAGAGAGAGAGAGAGAGAGAGAGAGAGAGAGAGAGAGAGAGAGAGAGAGAGAGAGAGAGAGAAAGAGAGAGAGAGAGAGAGAGAGAGAGAGAGAGAGAGAGAGAGAGAGAGAGAGAGAGAGAGAGAGAGAGAGAGAGAGAGAGAGAGAGAGAGAGAGAGAGAGAGAGAGAGACCCGGATTGTTTTTAAACGTGTTTTCATGCATAAAAAACGCCCCAGAGAAACTTTTTTTTTCCTAGTTTCTTTCCGGTCGGAATTTAGTGAAAGAAACAGAAACATCATAAGAAAGAAACTCTACAAATCATTTCCAAAAACGGAATAAAATATAAAATTTGTTCATTAAAAAAAAAGTTATGCTATTTCAGATTTTTGGAAAAAAATAATAAATAATAATTTTTAGAATAAATTTTTTTTCATCTTCATAAATGAAACCAAAAAAACAGATCTAACTTAACCATTCTAAATTTGCTATAAAAACGAAAAAAAAAAAATTAAAAAAAACGTTTTCATGCATTACTATATACAAGGCTGTAGCCAGGAGGAGGTGGGGGGATCTGAACCCACCAGAAATTGTTTCACTATCAAAATATTAAATATTTTGATGACTTAAGTAGTATTTAATTAAGTTCCAATTTGAGAGCTACCCAAGGTCACGCTGGCTCGGTGAGAGTCATTATCTAGCGGGGCGTTTGACCACTGATAACGGCGCGTTTGTTATCTTATTTCGTTGTAATTATCATTTTTAGGACCTTGGACCTTTTACATGACTGAAAGAAAATTTTCATCGGAAAGGTTTACACCCTGTTATTTTACTGCTTTAAAAAATAGAATTTAATTTATATTGGATAATAAAACAATTTCCTTTTTTTGCGCTTCACGGTTCCTTTTATGTTTTAATATAAAAGTACATTATATATATATATATATATATTATATTATATATATATATAGTATATATATATATATATATATATATTATATATATATATATTTGTTGTTATAATTTGCGTTATACTGTTATAGCAGTATATATTATATATATTTATTCATTATATAAATGTATTTATCAGATATTTTTAATGCTCAGGCTACGTACACATGATGGCGTTGCAACGCGCGCTAAGCAACGCGCGTTCCAACGCG
>JABUQX010014593.1:20000-22500 GCA_015478945.1 Trachelipus rathkii
TATATAATTATATATATATATATATATATAATATATATATATATATATATTATATCAAGAGGTGGGCGCGCAAATTTTAAACTTTAGAGCGCAAACGCAAAAGCGCAAAATGGAAAAACTTAGTCCGCAAGCGCAAAAGCGCACAATTTTTCCAAAAAATTAGTCCGCATGCGCAAGCGCACATGTCCGCAAATCAAATTTTTTTTTAAAAAAAAGCAAAAATTTAGGAGCGCAAAAAAAAATATAAAAATAAAGCGCAAGTATATAAATATAATTATTTTTAAATTTTAATTGAAAGATTGCAAATAGTATTATAACAAATAAGATGAGAAAAAGATTTTAATCTTATTCAATTATCTGTGATCTCTTCCTCCTCGCTCTCCTCCGTTGCATTCTGGAATGGGGTCATATTCCCTTTAATAAAGATATTTTTTTCAAAAATTGAGTGAATGCCATGGTGCCCTCTTAATCTTAGAATTCAGAGCCTTGACCTAAACAACATCTTTTCACGGCTGCTAAAACTGGGTATACTGGGGGTTATTATACTTCTAATTAACAGTCCAGACTCAGTACCCTCCTGGTAGTTCACACGGAAAGAGGTTCCCTTGTTGAGAAGGGTACTGTGGTGAACATTTACTGCAGCCCAGCTATCCAAGATTTGTCCCAACTTCTCCTCCAGAGGTGTCTTCTGGATATATGGACACTTCAGTTCCTGAAATATTTAGAAATGGTATCAAGAACTCAAATCTTTTTTAAGTTTCATTTGAACATTATGTCAGTGTATTGTGAATATATTATATCAATATATAAATTGTAGTATATTATATATATATAATATATATATTTATATATATTATTATAAATATTATATAAAAATTATATTTTATATATAATATATATATATATATATATATATATATATATATATATATATATATATATATATATAATAAATATAGTATATCACACAAGAGATTCTTAAAGTTTGATCCAAATTATAAAAATAACTCACCATAAATGGGTCACTTTCAGACTCAGTCCCATCACCTTCAGTGCCTTAATGTGGACGAGTAAGATTTGATGCAATATTGCGCTTTATTTTCTTCAGTATCCTGCTCTTGGCAGCTTGGTACTTCCCTTCATTTAACCTACGTACCACTCCGAGTTTGAAGTGAAGATGCAGGGCTGTTGCCATAAGCAAATCAAAATCATCAAAAAGACTGCTAAACCTCGGTTCAAAGCCATTTTCTTTCCCTTTGTTTGCCTTTGGTTGCTTTAGCAAGTAGTTTACTAAGTTTTTGGCATAGTTAAATTTTTCCACCTATCAATTGCATTTCCCGATCTTGGTTCTGAGGAGTAGAAATTATTGGTGGCAAAATAGGACTCCCGGCGTAACGCATTCTTCTCACATGCAACATATCAATCCTAACAGCAATAGGCGTTAGTTATTTCGATGTACTCGCGCAATTACCTTCCTTTATCACTTTTATTAAGTACTGGAAGACAAGACTTTTGGTCCATACAAATGTTGTTGATATGTGTCATGCGACCATCAAGGTTCTTAAGCAAATCTTTTATAATAGAATCGAATATGAAGTTCCAGCTAGTAACACTTGGTGTTTTAAGCTTTGTTCCCAACTCTTTCTTAATTCTAACAGCAGTTGTAGTTTTCCTGTTTTGGCCATTCCACAATTCCTGTGCTTTGGTAAGTGTCTTTTTAAATGGATCCTTGACACTAGAGGACCAGCGAGAAACATTTGAAACATCCTTAGTATCCAAGATGTTTAATGTGTAGAAAATGCAACGGCGATGTTTAATTCGGCTAAGTGCATCATCTTCTTCAAGCAGATTTTCTACCCTGGAGAGGTTTTGTCTGCAGAACCTCTGTGTCACTACCTAATTTGCTCCATCTCTTCACGCTTAACCGCTATCTCTGCAATCGGTGCCTGTTCTTCTTCCTCTTCGTCACCCGTTTCTGCATGACATCCACTCCGAAAGGCTGCGACAGAAATTAGCACGAGCGATTTATTTTATAGTGAATTCGAATATAAATTTTTTTTAATTAGGTTGTGTTCTTTATTAATTTGGAGTTATAATTTTTTTCAGCATTACGTTATTATTTCTCATATTGATTTTTACTGAACTTATGCTCAATGCCAAATTGTTGATGAATATCCGTAATATTGTTGGCTAGGACTGTGCTGGTCTGAGAAACAGATAACTCTCTACAGGCAAAGAGAGCCTTCTCTCTCTCTCTCTCTCTCTCTCTCTCTCTCTCTCTCTCTCTCTCTCTCTCTCTCTCTCTCTCTCTCTCTCTCTCTCTCTCTCTCTCTTCTCCTCTCTCTCTCTTCAAAGTATTCAAATTAATCCAGTGAACCGTCATCCCCAGAAAACTCCTGTCTGTTGTCCCCAGTCCAGCTGTCTGCGGTTGTTGCCACATAACTGACCTTACTAATAATGTTGGTTAAATCAGCCTTCCCTATTATGCATATGACATCAA
>JABUQX010014594.1:10000-49365 GCA_015478945.1 Trachelipus rathkii
CAATCCATATCTAAAAACTACAACAGCTACCGGAAAAGGAATAATTGTTGGAATGCTGGTAAATTTTAGTTAAGGAAAAAAAAAGTCAATATCTAAAACTACAATAGCTACAGGAAAAGAAATACATTTTTGGAATGCCTGGATTTAGCACGTTCTTATGAAAAATGTAAAAAAAAAAAATTATTGTTAATAATTAATAGTAATATGAGGAGAAAGCCTATTTAAGACCTTTATACGTACCTGTTAAAATATATAGACTTTTTAGTATAGTTAATTTTTTTTAACTAAAGAATAACCCCAAAAGGTAATACCGCACCGATGGCAGGAGTTCGGGGTCTCTCGGCTTCATCGGGGAACCTAACGGGGTAGGGATCGTATTCCCCTCCCTCCGGGAGGGTCTCGAACCCCCGCACTTTGGTATTTGGTGTCGCGGGGGTTCCTCCGCCCCTGCCCACTACGGGTATGTGAAAACGTCCGCCCCCTGTGTTCCGCCGTCGCTCGAGCCCCTACATTGCCGTGTAAATACCTTTACAAATAATATATATATATATATATATATATAGTAATTAATATATATGATATATATAATATATATATAATATATATTATATATAATTATATCTATAATATATATAAACTCTGTCCCCGCGCCGGCTCGAGCTCCCTAAAAAAAAAATAGGATTTTTTTTATTTATTTTTTTTTTAGCATTTTCCTAACTAAAATTTTACAAGGATTGCTCAAAAATGTATTTTCTTTTCCTGTACTTATGGCAGTTTTTTTCGATATTATTATTTTTTTTTTTACATTTTCCTCACTAAACTTTTACCAGGATCCAACAATGTATTCCTTTTCCCTGTAGCTTTGTAGTTTTTGAGATATAGATTGTGGCTCTTCTAGAGGCTGGCATATATGTATATAGTATTATAATAATATATAATATATATATATATATAATATATATATATAGTTATAATATATAAATATATATATATATATATATATAATATATATATTATAAATATATATATATATATATTATGCAAAGTAGGCGAGGCCTAAATTAAGAGTCTTGGATCTAGTATAGGCGAATTAAACGATACTAACCAATTTTAACTGAACGTAAGGAAACTAAGAAAATATTACACAAACTGACCTTCCTTTTGATATATTATGAGCTTGTTCGCCTTTAGTACGGTAGGCAAATGAAACCATATGATGTAGGGCTGTACTCCAAAACTCTCTGTATCGCAAGAAATAAACAATTCTAGGGGGGCAGCTGCCGCCCCCCGGCACGCCCCCTGACGACGCGCCATAATATATATAATATACTATATATATATATTATATATATATATATATATAACTATATATATATATATATATATATAATATATATATATATATATATATATATATATATATATATATATATTAATAATATTAGAAAGTATTTAATTAACAGGAAATAAATTATGTTATCAGGCAGTAACAATATATAAAAATGAAAAAAAATTTTTTTATATATCCCATAAATATTTGAAAAGAAATATATATTTTGTTGTTGTATTTAATTTGTGTAAAAAATGCATTGGAAGGAATTCGAATGCCGGATTCGATTCCGGATTCAAGTTTTAACTGGATTCGGATTCGAGAATTTTCACAACACGGATTCGGATTCCTGATTCGAATCCGAAAGGTGCTGGATTCGGATCGGATTCGAACAGTTCCAGCACACACGGATTTCGGATTCCGGATTCCGAATCCCAAAGTTTGCCGGATTCGCCATGCACTGAATATATATATATATATATATATATATATATATATATATATATAATATATATATATATATTATTATATATATATATATATATATATATATATATATATATTATATTATATATATATATATATATATATATATAATATATATATATATATATATATATAATATATATATATATATATATATATAATATATATATATATATTATAATTATATGGTTATATATTTTATCATGAACTTATTTCATAGAAATCTGTAAAATTGAAGTACAGTACATGGTAACCTTTAAAAATATTTGTTGCAATAATTTATTATATTTTTATAAATATTATTTATGATTTTAGGTCTTTAATTTCTGTTTCATTTATCATGAACGCTATTTTGGACTAAAGTATTGTCTGCCATGTTGAACATTAAATTGATGGTGTTTATATACTGTAAGAATGAGCTGTTTTGGAACTTTGTAATAAAAATCAAGAAAAAATACTGTTATACCTTTGCACTGCCATTATTCTGATTCTAT
Source organism: Trachelipus rathkii (assembly GCA_015478945.1). Taxonomy (NCBI): domain Eukaryota; kingdom Metazoa; phylum Arthropoda; class Malacostraca; order Isopoda; family Trachelipodidae; genus Trachelipus; species Trachelipus rathkii. The sequence goes on from JABUQX010014594.1 coordinate 12,311, forward strand.
GCAAAAAATTGACCCCTGAATACAACGCCCAAAAATCAAATGTTCATTGCACGATTAATAAAGCATCACACTTGGCAAAATTAGCTAATTCATACCATTAAGCAAAATCACACCTTTATTTGGAGGACCCCCCCTACGTGCTAATGAAATATATGTAGTATGAAAAGCTAAAACTTGGCAGGACCTCATTTAAGACCTCCAGGAACATTTGGGCAAAAATTTTAAAGAAATTGAAGTGGTCGACCTGGACACACCTTGGTAATTGTACATAAAATGAACCTTATTAAATAATGAATTAGAATGAATGGGAACTCGCAAAATTTTCCATATTTCCCTACTCTGTCTCGAAACTATACAGGCAAAATATAAGCTGAAATGTATTAATTACAAGCAAGGGTTGCATTGGGCAAACTGCCCACACTACCCACCCGGGCTGGGCTTTTTATAACAAAAAAAACCGGGCAAATGAAGGCGGGTGTTTTTAGAAAAAATTCTAACCGTACAATTGATATAATTATTAAGAACTGAGAAAAAAGGGCAGAAATTAATTACATATATTCTTACACTGTAATTACAGTATTATGGAAAGAAAAAAAAATTTTTAAAAATTATGTTAACTATATCATTTTATTAATAGTCACTTGAAGTCTTGAGCACAAAAGAAAATTAGGTACATAATTATTACTTTGAAAGAAAACTTAATCATTAGTACAATAAAATATAATTGCAATATTGTGAAACTGAAAGATGGGCTTTCAAAGATTAAAAAAAAAAAAACAATAAACCAATGACTTTTAAACTTAATATATATCATTTAATTAATTTTAATTAATCAATTAACGAACATTAGGCTTTAGAAAAAAAACTATTTTTGATTTATTAATAAGCCACGTTGGAACATGTTTGAACTTTTTAAAAAAACTATATATATATAACTTTATATTTATTTAAGTAACAAACACCGAGAAAAAAAATTGCACATTAGGCCCTATATATAGTAGCTAATAGCTATAAGCCTATATAGAATATAGTATTAAGTAAATTTAAGTTTTTTGATCTACCATTGACTACCAATCATTACTTTTAGTATCTTTTAGCAATCTATGGAACATTACAAGTTTTTCTGCCCTATCATTCCCTAACCTATTTCTAAGCTTCGTTTGGATCATCCCAAAATTTGAAAATATTCGTTCAATCGAAGCTGAGCTGGCTGGAAGAGATGATACCATTATCATTAATTGGCAAAATTCGTTTGTAATTAATTTGTTACTTTTTGAAATTTTTTGCTAATTATGCTCCACCATTTGGCAGGTTCCAGATTGTTTGTCATATTTTCTTGTAACATATACTTGGGATATTCTCCCTCATCCTCAATGGATAACAATAGTAATGGGGCAATATAAGATGGATTTATATTCCCAATCCATTCAGATATTCTTTCATTTTGTTCTTGTGTAAGGTCAACTCCTTTATATTTTGGGTGGGCTTGATAAGCAACAAGATGAAGAGGCGTTATACATTGGTCAAATCTTTTTTTATTATTATTTGTAAGTAAGGTTTGGGTAGCTCTAAAGCATATATTAAATCCATCCATACATAAACAACATCTCTCAATATATATATATATATATATATATATATATATATATATATATTATATATATATATATATATATATATATATATATATATATATTATATTATATATATATATATTATATATATATATAATATATATATATATATATATATATTATATATATATATATATATATATATATATAAAATTCTGCTGAACATATATATATATATTTTAAATTTTAAATTTTTTATAAAATCTATTTTGTCCATTTTGCCCATTGCCCACCCATTCCCAAAAAACCCCGGGTTTTTTAATTAAACCCGGGTGGGCTGGGCAATTTAATAAAACCCTGGGTTTTTTGCAACCCTGATTAAAAGTCAGTAGTTGTTAGTGAAAGAACCTCTCCTCATCAATTTTTGTGAAACTTACAATAAAAATGTGAAGGTAGTGTTTCAGTTCCATCCAGTCACTCACTATTTCTATTCCATTGAACATTAGGAGTGTAAAGTACATAAATAAATAAGGAAATAGGTATAACCGTTCCAACACGATTTTTAGAAAAATCACAGCATACTCTTAAATTAATTGTAATGAAGCATAAAAATAAAAAAATGATTAAATTAGAACTCATTGCGGTCAGAAAAATCCACCCTAGGGTTTCACGAGACTGCAAAGGACCCTCACTGTGGTATCTCATTAATGTTGGGTTCATTCCCTGGGCCAGGCCTGCAACCATACCCCTTCAAAACTCTGCCACTCACTCTTATTGAGCACCTTTCTTCTCACCTCTGCCAAACTCACATTCCTCTTTCAGGTATTCCTTTACAGGCTCAATCCACCTTTCCTTTGGTCTCACAGCTGGTTGATATATATGTTCTTTGGTAGTCCCCCAGTTCCCCCGCTGTGAGAAATGGGATATCTTGAGATATGGTGCCACCATAGCAGGCTGGACACAGAGATCTGTCAGAAAGATGGGTCTCAAAACTAGTTGTAATGTCCATCAGATTTGAGCAGTCTAGTAAGATGTTTTGTGTCATCATTTGTCAGGGAGGGATATATTTGATAATGGGGGTAAGGAGCATTATGAATTTTATTTTTATATTCTTGATGGGTGGGATAGTGCCCAGAGCGTAAATGGGACAACTGCCCAAAGTTTGATCTTTGGGGGATATTTCAGGTGGACATACCTGGAGTATGGTGGTGTTAGGATATACAGAGATCATTCTTTGGGTTAACTGAGTGTGGATTGTGTTTGATAAAGGACGTGTCTGGAGGCATTAGGGGAGTGTGAAGTTGGTTAGAATAGTACAGAACTGGGGTGATCTTCCTTCTCGGTGCAAGGGGTGGTCTATTGAGTGAGTTACTCTATAATTGGCAGCCCATCGTGTTAATAAGTGGGCACTTAAGGGAAGAATGTTTGTCAGTAAGTAATAGATGGGTGTGGAGAAAACCCACTATATTATTTTGAGCTTTATTTTGTATGGCTTCTAGTTTTTGTATATTGGACTGATATTATGGTGCTCAGGCTGGCGATGCATAGTTTAAGAAGGGATGGAAGCATTGTCTGTTTACTATTGTGAGGGCCTCTTTGTTTTGGCCCTAATTTGTTCTTGATAATGTTTTCATTACATTTAATTTGTGTGGCTCTAGAGGTAATATTGTTTATATGTGGGGGATGAATATCATGTGTGTATCGAAGGTTAAGCCTGAAGTAGTGGGTTGTTTTTGAAGAGGGTGTCTAATGTTTGAAAGGAACACAATTGGATGGGTATTAGATTCTCTTTCGGGTTTAAATAGTGTGATAGAGGATTTTTGAGGGGAGGCAGTCATTCTATTTGTTGACAGCAATTGTTTGTTGGTTTATATTGTAATAGTTCTCAACTTTGCTGTATTTATAGAGGAGTTTTGGGCTGTTATTGTTAGGTCATCCGCCTAGCTATTGATTTTTATAGAAGGTTTTGTGGGTTGGGGTAGCTCTTGCATCAAAAGATTAAAGTCTTGGTGATAGCATGGTACCTTGAGAGACTCCATTATATAGTTTGTATGTGCAGGTGGTGTGGCATCCTTGTATGACTGGATTAGAAATTAGCTATTATTTTCTTGTCATTGAGGTTTCTGTATATAATAATTTGTCTATTAAGATGGTGTGGAGCTGTATTGAATGCCTTGTTTGTCTATTGCTACTAGGAGAGTGCGGGAGGGTGGTAGGGTTTGGTTAAATCTCCTAAGGATGCTTTGTGTTAAATCGGTTAATCACATAATGGTGGAATGCTATTCGGAATCCATGTTGGGTATCCAAATTAACCACATTATGAATAGGAAGGGATTGCCTCGAGTCTGGGGACCAAGTAAAGTTTCGGTGTGATTACAAGCAGTAATCTAAAAGTAGCAAATCAGTGTTTGGGAGCATGGAATAGAGTTAATAAGAGCAAGAAAATATGAGACAGAAACCATATGGGGCTTATCAAGACTGTTCCAGTCAGAAAGAATGGCTCACTTTAGATTTTCATCATGCACACAACTAACTCAACCATGCAGCTACACATTCAACATGCAATTTACCAAGCTAAGCCTAAAAAAAAATGTCAACTAAGCTAACATGCAAATCCAAGTCACTAACACACCAAGGTTCCCCAAAAATACCCGCCAATCAATGGCTAACTACAAATATGCCAATTAGGGTTAGTTATGATACACTATATAATTCTCCGAGTATCTACACACCAATCCAGTCCTTTCTTAAATGTTTCAAGTGAATCTCAATCAAAAACTTTATGCAGCAAACATTCCAAAATTGAACAACCCCACTGCTGTATGAGTTTTTTTCTTAATGCCCCTTGTCTTCCTTCCATAATCTGCTCTAAAGAAACTCGGTATTATTGAGATGCAGATATATTGTAAACTTGTATCATGTCCCTTCTAAGAAATTGCCTTTTGACAGAAAACTGTTTTAAATCCCTACGCCAGAAATCATCCATGCTGCTCTACATTGCATTCTTCAGCATATTTAGTTGGGTATAATAAATCACAATGTGTTCAAGGAAGTTATAAGAAAGCTTTATAATAGCTGTTAAGCTAGTATTAGAGTATTGTGCATAAGTTTGGGGTCTCTCCTTTTAAGAAAGATAGATATCCTAGTTTTATTTCTATGATAATAGATAGATACACTGTTTGTTTTTCTGTGGTAGCTGTCTTTAATTTAAACAGATATCCCATCATAATCCTCATTGCGTCCCAAAATTCAGATTTTCCATTATTCTTATTATATTATTATTGTTGTTTTGTCATCACAAAATGCAATTATATCAAAGATATTAAAACATACTTAAATTATATTAATGTTATTTTTATATTAAAGTGTTCTATTTATCTAATATGTTAATGAAAATTTTTTAAATGCTTTATCCATTTAAATATATATATTTTTTTTAAATTAGACATCATTTCTATTCATTCATTAATATTTTGGTGTAAGAATAAAAATTTCTCTGACTTAATCAAGTTTTTTTCTTTCAGATGGAACTGAGGAAGATGTTGCAACAAGGGAAGCTGGGATTTTGGCTCTGGCTGAAAAGTATCAGAAATCGGGTCAGGCACATCAATTAGCACAACTTATTAAAGGAACAAGACCATTCCTTAATCAGATTTCAAAAGCTAAGGCAGCCAAACTTGTTAGAGCTATGGTCGATATGTTTTTAGATATGGAAGCATCTACTGGTTTAGAGGTAGAAGTTTGCAGGGATAATATTGAGTGGGCCAAAGCAGAGAGGAGAACATTTTTGAGACAGTCTTTAGAAGCAAGATTAATAGCATTATTTTTTGACACAAAACAGTATACAGAAGCACTAGCCCTGGGTTCAAAGTTGCTTAAAGAACTTAAAAAACTTGACGATAAAAATTTGCTTGTGGAGGTACAGTTATTTGAGAGTAAAACGTACCATGCCCTCGGTAATCTTCCTAAAGCTAAGGCTGCTTTGACTTCTGCTCGTACCACTGCAAATGCCATCTATTGTCCTCCAAAATTACAAGCTACTTTAGATTTACAATCTGGAATTTTACATGCTGCAGAAGAAAGAGACTTTAAAACTGCATTTTCATATTTTTATGAAGCTTTTGAAGGGTATGATAGTATTGATAACCCAAAAGCTCTTACATCTCTAAAATACATGTTGCTATCCAAAATAATGTTAAAAACTCCAGAAGATGTGCATAACATTGTAAGTGGGAAGTTAGCTTTGAGGCATAGTGGGAGTCATGTTGATGCCATTAAAAGTATCGCTTCGGCAAGCAGTCAGAGGAGTCTTGCAAGTTTCAAAGCTACTTTAGCAAAGTACAAAGAAGAACTGGAAGGTGATATGATTGTGAAAGCCCATCTCAGTACTTTATACGATAATATGTTGGAACAAAATCTTTGTAGAATAATAGAACCATACAGTCGGGTAGAAGTCTCTTACATAAGTGAAACAATTGGTTTAGCTCAAGATGTAGTTGAAAGAAAATTGTCACAAATGATATTAGACTCTAAACTAACAGGAATTTTGGATCAGGGAGCTGGGGTACTCATTGTTTGGGACCCTGTAGAAAAAGATATGACATACGAACACTCTTTGGGTACCATAAAAGCTATGGAAAAAGTAGTCGATGTTTTATACCAAAAAGCGAAAAGGCTCACGTAAAATTACTGATAAAGTAGCTGGATACCATAAATTCAATTGTTTTTTTTAATATATATATCTTATTGCCACTGGCCAATGGATAAAGCCAAAAAACAAAATATTTATAAAATATTGCTATCTAATATCCTCTACCGAAATTACTTCCCAAAAACATAATCCTTTAAATTAAGGCTTTTATGATTATTATTATTACTATTATTTTTTTTATACTTTAAATTTCTCTATATTAATGTACAGCCGAGCAAGAACAATAAACTTATTTTTCATTCATCGTTTTTTAGTATATATATAAACTTTGTATATTGCTCCAATCTTGAAGTACAACTCTTATATTTTAATTTAAGAAGTTGGAATTTCCTAATAAACAATTCATGAGAATCTGAATAGTTTTTTTTTTGGTTTATTTATTTATTTAAAAAAAAAAAAAAATTCGTAGCGTAGTGTAATGGAAATTCAGCTGTGCACTGTTAACCAATCTCAAGGATTATTAATATTGTGTATATTGGTTAGAAGTTTATTTTTTATGAATGTATTTAATCATCATATGTGCTATTGTGAATTTGTATGTAAATAGCTTATTTATATTCCAGTTGGTATTTATAGAAAACTTTATTTGACTAGGTTTTCTTGTTGCCTTTTTTCGCAGTATTTATTAAATTATTATTTTTTTTTATTTAATTCGAAGTGCGAGATGAATGCGAATTCAATATTTTATTACTGGAGTAATTTCATTGATAATGAAAAATTGGATTAATTAGTCGATTGAAATCCATTGTTAAGTGGGTCTGAGGAAAAAAAAAAATATATATATATATATATATATATATATATATATATATTATATTATTATATATATATTAATATATATATTATATATATATAATATATATATATTATATATATATATATATTATATTATTTATATATATATATTATTTATATATATAATATTTTTTATATATATATATTATTATATATATATATTATTTATATATATAATCTATTTATATATTATTTATATATTATTTATAATATATATATATATATAATATATATATATTTATATATTATATATATATATATATATATATAATAATATATTATATATATATATATATATATATATATTAATATTATATATATATATATATATATATATATATATACTTAGCATCGGGCGGGGTGACCGGTTCTGAAACTATTTTTTTGGTCTTTTTTAAAAATTTTTTTTCTTTTTAATTTCCCCCCAAATTTTTTTCCCAAATACCTAAAATTTACAAGAACCCCCCAATTTGGGGTTTTTTTGGGGGGGTTTTTTTTTTTTTTTTTATAACAGACATGGGTTGGGTGTTAATTATATTTTCAGTTTTATGAATATATTGAGGATGTACAAATATCTTCAGATGATAATGTAAAACTTTCACATATTCTTAGTTTTATCTTTTTTTTATTATTTTTTTTTTGTATATATATTTTTTATAATATTTGAAATTAAAAAAAAAAAAAAAAAAATTCAAAATTCCCAAAAATATAGATGAAATTTATTTTATATATTTTGCCTTTTTATTTGAGTTAAAACGGTTCCATTTATCGTGTACTTGGGTAACCATCATACTGAGATTTTTGTTAATTAAATATATACTAATAAAAAGATTTTAATAATACTAACATTCATTGCCTAAAAATAATAATTGCTTAAACTAAATTTACAAAAAGCTATTGTAGATAAACGTCCTTTTCCAGAAATTAAATATATTTTTTTGAATTTTTGGTTTTCAGGTTGTAACTTGATTTAAGATTTAGCTACTTATTGTAAAATATTTTATGAAATAAAAATACCAAAATTATATAAGATTTTATTAGTTCCTTTGATGATATTGAACCAGTTTTATTTCATGAATTAAAACAACCTAAAACAAGTTGCTATCTGTATAGTTTACAAATATATTTGGTTATTACTTACTAAAATAAAATGAAGGGATGTAGAGTCATTACTGCATATTTTACAATGACTGCGGCGAAACTGAGAAATTTTGAAATTTCATATGCATGCTTTACTGTTCCGATTTTTTCCTCTTATACACCACTTGAAAACCGTACTTTTCAAGTGTTAATTTTATGAAATTGTAATTCCCTGAACTTATAAGCTTTTGATTCAAGGTGATAGAATATAGTGAGTTTGATATAGGGCTTGGAATTTTGCTGTTTCATGCAAGCATTAAGAACAAGAACTACCAGACCATGTTAAGAGTGGCTTAGAATATATTTTCAATATAGTTTGTCCATCTTTTTCAACGTGATTGGAAGTTTATAAGCCTATTTTATATATATTGAAAAAACTAACTATTCAAGTAAAGTTGATCGCTTATTTTTATGAGCGCTTGACATACTCTAAATAGAGAGCATTCTATTTGCAGAAATGGAAAGTTAGCGAGAAATTAGTGTTCATAGACTAACGACTCGAAGTTTACCGAATTGTTAAGACAATTTGGTTTAAGAAAAATTAATGCGAAGTTGACCGTCTAGGAATATATTTTAAAATGTTTTCCATCAATCTATGCAGTATTACATAAATGAGCTCAAAACCACCATCTGCCAGTTATTGAATCACTGGCTCGGATATCCGACGCTATTTCCATCTTGGCTCCTGTTGCTAATGTCATTGGCTTCAATTGTACTATCACTCTAACGATCTTTTCTATTCCAGCATGCACTTGACGCTGTTACCCAATTCGAACTTTTATGCAAAAGTAAAATGATTTTCTGCATAATCTAACCACGTGAGTATTGGACATTCCTGGTTACTTGAAAGTGGGGAAGCATCGTCGTCATTCATTTGCTGCGTCTCTCAGATCTATTCGATAGAATCTGGATTGAATGTTTTTCCTTTGGTATAGTCTGCTGCATATGTGGTCGTGATTCCCAAATTGGTTAAATGCACTCTTCAAGAACACATGCAACCTAATGGAATAGATGGAAATCCGCTCCAGGCATTTGAAAGCCTTCATAAGTTTTCATCTTTGCTTCTAACTTCATTTCCTTGCCATTGTGGCCAGCTCCATTATCAAAGTTTACTATCAAATAGAACCTTCAGGAACTTCATTCCTTAGTTCTTTCCAGACCTTTCACTTTTAATGAAGGCGTACCTCAGGCCGGGTAGTATACCATAGTGTTTTTTTTTCAAGGACACGGCCCCCCCAACACAAAATTTGTTGGTTGAAATTATACAAATTGAAATACAATTAAGTTATTATCAACGTGCCTTTCTTCCAGTTCCTTTTTAATCAAAGGCAAACAAGTCCTTTATTGAGTTCCCCATTGATTGGTGCACCATCAGTGCCAAATTTTAACAATTAGTTTTTCAAAAGGAAAATTCCATAATCAAATTTGCAGAGACCTTTACATATGGAAAAAATTCTTCACCTGTTTGTACTCCATGCATAGATTTCAAGCAAAGCAGTTCCTCTCTTGATTGGAAGTCAGAATCAAACTCCACGAATAAAATGCAACTGTGTGCTGTACTCGTGATGTCCTAGGGTTCATGCAAACAAGCCAAAGAAGAATAGATTAAATGACCGCTGCTTTGCTTCTTCAAAGTTAAGCTCAATGTCATGAGCCATTTCCACAGATGAGAGCAGGACACTGTTTTTTCGTGATAAAAACTGATGCCTATTCGAATTAATTTTACGTTTTATTCTGGAGTTAAACTTGTGCTGGCGGTCCACTAAAGGGCATTCTTTTATTGAATTCTCCGTCTGGAAGTGTGGTTTCAGACGCTTTGCTATTAATTCGAAACTCATAGGGCTTGCTCGAAACAATGGAGCATTTTGTTTATGTGTCATGCTTTGCCTGCAATATTGACTGCTCGGCCTTTTAGTCTGCTTTTTAAGAATTATAATTTTTCGTTTTCCCTTTGCACATTATCCAATTCCTTATGCTTGAAAGAATAATGGCGCTCAAGATTGTATTTCTTTGGTACTGAAACAGATTCCCCACATACAAGGCATATTGGTCTGCCTTTATTTTCGATGAAAAAATAATCTTTCGTCCATTCTTCTTTGAAATTATATAAAGATAACTTTTGTCTCTTTGAATTAATGCTGGACATGCTTCCGAAATTCCAAACAAATATAAATCAACCACAAAGCAACACAAACTGACAAAAACACTATAAGCACTTGCGTCCTCCTCAACAACCAAAAAAACATGCATGAAGCCGAAGCGAAATTAGGGAAGTTGTCATACTGACAAAAACCGTTTTTAAAAAAAAAATCATAGGATTAAAAAAATTTGTGATATATATATTTGACATTTATTTAGTATATATATATATATATATATATATTATCTATATATATATATATATAATTATATATATATATATATTATAATATATATATTATATATAATATTATATATATATATATATTATATATCATAGACTATAAATGGTATATCGTTCTATTCTTGATAACGAATTCACTTTACTTTCTGTCTTTTGGCAACAATGTATGAATCGTATGGGTACAATTTTAATGGCGTAAACATATATAAAGTATTATTATATTAATATATATATCATATATATTATATATATTTTAATTATAAATAATATTATATATATATATATATTATATATATATAATATAATATATATATATATTAAATATTATATTATATATATAAGATATTATATGTTATAAAAAGTTTTTCCCTTTTCGAAACAAATATTAAGGCAAAAAGGAAAAAAAGTTTAAAATAATAAAATACCGAAATAAAAAAATAAAAAATATAATATATGTCAACAGTCCCGGCCAAAAAAATATTAACCCGGGCATTAATTTTGCCCGCGGGGGGCATGAGTCCCCACCCTGCTCTGACTCTAGAGCTTGAGATTTACGTTTTGCAATCATTTTTTAATTTTTTTGCAAGATGTGTGTGTGTGTGTTGGTGTTGTGTGTGTGTGTTTGTCTCTCTCTACTCTCTTTTCTCTCTCTCTCTCTCTCTCTTCTCTCTCTCTCTCTCTCTTCTCGCTCTCTCTCTCTCGCTCTCTCTCTATCTCTCGTATCTCTCTCTCTCTCTGCTTCTCAGATAATACTTTTCTTTTTCGACGAAAGATTCTTATATTCTTTTTCATGGCAAAAATCGTATGGTGCCCAATGATATTAACATAGTGGCGGTTCTCCTTTGGAGAACAGGTTTTATTGCCAGAATCTGCCTTTAGCAAAATTTAGAATTAATTCTTTCAAGAAACACTCCCACCACACGCTCTTTTCTCTATCCTTAATTGTAAGTTGTGTAGCAAAGTGTTTAAGAAATGTAAAGTTCCGATTTATTTCGTGAAATGTTTATAGATTGTTTAGATTGTGGTAGGAAAGAGTATTAAAAAAAACGACTTATCTGAAAAAAAAATTGATATGCCGTTCACTTACGCCCAAGCTCAACATTCCCTATTTACTATTATGCATTGTACTAAAGGTAAATTTTATATTTAGAAATTAGCATACATCTAAGAGCATTTTAGAATAATTAATGTAATTTAATGCAATTTAGATATAAATGTAATTTCACATATAAAAAATTAGTATGTTAAAAATAAATAAAAATTAGTTAAAAATTAAATTAATACCTTATAGTTGAATATTATAAATAACAATTATAATTTTAGATATTATAATTATGCATAAATAATAATTATAGATTAAATCATAATTATAATATTATAAAATTACTTATAAAATTTAGATAATATTATAATAATATAAATTATAAATATAATAATAGAATAAATATATTATAATATAATATAATATCATATATATAGGACAAATCTATTATAGCTATTGACCTTTTGATCTAAGTAAATTTAATTATAACTTTATTAAAAAAATGAAAGAAATATAAAAAAATAATTCTAAAATTATATAAAAAAAAAAAATTTCATATTAATAATGAATTAATAATAGATAATAATAATACATAATGAATATTAAATATAAATATAATTAAAAATAGTAATTAATAATAATATAAAATAGATAATTATCAATAAATAGATAATACCTCATTGTTAATCAGGTATCTTAGTTTATCCTAGATCTTCTTTACCTCTTGCAGCGTAAGAGGAAAAAAATCTTTTTTCAGCAGTAACGACGTACAGAAAAAACAAATAACAAGAAATTATATAAACTTATCACTCCAAGTGAACTAGGACAAAACTAAACCTTTTCTGGGAACTTTCTTTCCAGTTGTTTGAGATAGTTTGCGTGAAGTTTTCTTTTTGTTTTCCCAAAGTATGTGATCGGTGAGATTTTGTATATGGTCGATCATTAATTTCATCTTATTCAAAATATATTAGTAGATTTTATGTTGGTCTTGTTCTGAGGCGAATTCAATAAATTTTCACACCACCACTGGTTTTAACATGCATTTTTATTTTACAAGTTGTGTAGGAGTATCTCTTATCATGAAATTATGAAGGGGATGATATAAAATTATAAAACTAAAAAAAAAGTATATATAAATAAGTAATAAAAAGTATTCAGTTATAAATTGTTAACAGTATCTAATGCCCCTAAATTGTTAACAATGTGCCTCTTTAGTCTTACGCCATAAAATTGAGAAAGAAGGAACTAAGGTAAACTAAAAGAGGTTCTATTTATTGACATTTTTTTATTGTACTCGTTAACCAAAAAAAATAGTACTGGGTATCTCTATGGAACATAAATAAATTTTCCAGTTTAGGCTTTATAATTTTAGGTGTTATATATATATATATATATATATATATCATGATAATATTATAATATTATATATTATATAATAATATATAGTATATATATAATATATATTATATATATTATATATATATATATATTGAAAGATATTTGAGAAAAAATTAAGGGGCCCGAGCCGACGGGGAACAGAGGGAGGGCGTTTTCCATACCGTAGGAGAGGGGCGGAGGAACCCCGCACACAAATACCAAAAGGGCGGGGGTCCGGGAGACCCTCCCCGGAGGGGGAATAGTCCTACCCTGTCGTTCCCGGAAGGCCGAGGAGGACCCCTACTCCGCCATCGTCTTGCGGTTTACCCTTGGGGTATTTCTGTTAAGTAAAAAAAATAATATATATATATTATATTATATATATATATATATATATATAATATATATATATATATATTAATATATATATATATATATATTATATTATTATTATATATATTATAATTATATATATATATTATATATATATATTATATAATATATATTATATATATAAATTAATTTATAAAACTAACTAAAATAACCAAATCCCGTATACTAGAAGTAATATTTTTGGTCCATAGAGTTACCCGTGACCATGTTTTTTGGGCGGGTAACGAGTACCGTATAAAAAGTCTCTAAATAGACTTCTCCATATATATATATATTATAAGTATATATCCTAATACTCTCCGATGACCCAAGTATCAGGTACCCCATAGGCAAGGTAGTAGTACCTGACCGCATGATATATCACTATTACAACTATGAAACCACTATAGCCTCCCATATATATAATATATATGAGATCTCTATAACCTATCACTATATACATATAACCTTGCATAGTCCCAATATCACATATTATTTATAATGATTAAATGGAAAATGCAAGAACTTCGAGAGATGCCTATCGTAAACATGCGGAGGATAAGAGACATATATGACTATAGCAAAATCCTAAGGGAATGTCCTCACTGCAATATATTCTGCGGTACCTACATCAGCCTACCTATACATTATCTAACATATCAATAATATATTAAACCTATATCACCCTGCAACCCATGATACGTCTACAGTAACCAGAATTCAACCCATTAACTTATAACAAGGCAGCTAACAAATCCATAGCCCAGATGTTCGATCTGAGCGCTTATAACTATAACATAAAAACCATTTCCTGATTACTTAGATACTAACTGCTTACAATATTCATAGGAAGCTGATGTTCCACTTCTCAAAAAAGACGGCATGCGTAATTATAAAGAATTCCACTTACCGCCAAATCAAGACAATCCTCCCAATAATGAACGCAATACATAAACGAATCCAGTTTAGACCTCATATTTACAAATGTCCATCTTCTTAACTTTACAGGATTCTGAAGCCAGAGCAGCATCGTGGCCAGAGTGCCCAGAAGCAAGAGAGATACAGGAAGATAAGCAGAGACAATCCCGGAGAGGAAAGAGGACGCTGAACGAAGAACAGAGAGAGGATGTAGAACTTCGAGGAAGGAGAGAGAGAGAGAAGAGACGAGAGGAGAGAAGAGAGAAGAGAGGAGAGAGAGGAAGAGACAGAGAATGAAATGATGAGGCGATCCAGTATTAGACTTCCAACACGTCCCGATTAGAGCACTTTAGCTGATTGGGAAAAAATTTTAGGATTGAGTAAGAAGTAGTAGATAGACCTTAGCACAAGTACATACATGGGAAGAAAGAGAGAAAAATTAAACAAAAGACAAGAGATGACTAGAGCTGACAGCAACCTACAGTAATATCAGACAAATACGACTTAATCCATAGAATACATAATTCAATTAAATTAGCAAGTAGATGATAAAGTCAAACTCAATATAACTAAAGAACCTCAAAAAATCAAAATAATTAGAATAGAGTGAGTAATATATCGTAATAAGGCACCCTCAACTTATGAATGTGAATAGTAATGGTCATTCTACAACATAATAATCCATATAAATTAATAATAATATAGATAATAAATAAGTGATATATAAATGTAGATAATATAATAATAATAATAAATAATAAATATAAATAATCAAATAATAAATAATAAAAATACAATATGATTAACAATAAAATTAATAATACATAATAATAATTAAATAATAATAATAATAAATAATATTAAATCCATTAATATAATAATAATTAATACATCAATAATAATAATAATAAGGGAGAAAATATATTTTTTCAATTAATGGTTGTGATTTGGAAAATTTTATTGTAATAATTATAAGGATGTTTAGTTGTACATTTTTAGGACTTTTTTTAAAAAAAATTATTTATTGGATTATATTTTCCTAACTTTTAAACTACACTTTTTTAAAATACAAACATTGTTAAGTTTATGTTAGAGTAGATAAATATACTCATGGTAATAAATAAAAATATAAATCATTTTTGAAAAACGTATATATTGCGTTTTGAAAAACAATCGGGTTTTTTGAAAGATATTTTGAAAAGTTGCATCAGACCTGAAGAGATATTTTCAAGATGTCCAAAATACGCTTCTACTGCGACAAAAGGAATAACGGAATATATTATTATGATGAAATTATAAAATGCAAGCAATAAACATATATGGAAACGACGGAAATTTTTCATTAATTAAAGTTTAAAATAGTATTATTTATTATAACGATAGTTATAATATATGCATGAAATGTGGCGGAAATATATTACAACCCCCCCCCCCCCCCCCCCCCCCCCCCCCCCCCCCCCCCTATTCTTCTAGAATATCTTAAAACTCATTTCTTAGCTATATCCTGCATTATATGAATGTCTTATGTTCTATGCCACTATTAGCTATACTTTTCGTATTTGCAACTTATGTCATAATTTTCATTAGCTTTTATATCTACATTAAAGATTACTGGCTGAAATACTATTGTGCAGAAACATATCACCAGACGAAAGGATGCGAAGGGCGAATAAAGAATGAACATTGAAAAGTTTGAAAAGTTTGAAATAGTTTTTTAACAAATATATAAAAATTATTTTATTATAATAATTAGACTTCGTTAATAATCTCATTTAAATTATTCTAATATTACAATTAGACTTAACTAACTAACAGTCTCTGCTAAATTTTCCCATTATTATAATTTGACTTGACCAATATATCAGTTAAATTATTTATTATTATAATTTATAACTAGATTTGATCAACAATCTATGATATACTGCTCTAATATTTATAATTCGACTTGACCAACAAACAATATTTGAAGTTGCCCTATTATATAATTAGACTTAACCAAGAAATTACTGCCTTATCATCAATCTCACACAATTATTCTTAGAAACAATTAGTAAGATTACTTGCTGAATCAATAAAAATGTTGAGAGAAAATCAGATCGTTCTTTCTGCTGTGGGCATTGTTTTTAAAGCCTATTGTTTTAAGTTAAATTGGATCATACGTTTAGTAAAAAGGGACGGTCCTAATTTTAGGTACTGCTTCAATAATTTTCATTTAAGAATGAGGAATTACCAAAATTATATTTGATACCTTCCTGGGATATGTGTTTCAGAGCTTTAATATGTACGAGTCACTAGATTTTGAAGGTATAATGGCATACATGCATATACAAGAAGGAGTTCAGAGTAGTTTTTGTACGCTTGGGGTTCGTGGTTACTCCCTCGGACTGATTAAGGCATATCTCGTTATAACACGAGTTAGGAGCTCAATACTATAGTCAGTTACTGAACATACTAATATTTGTGTGATGTAAGAGTCTTTCACTCTTTCTGCAATTCAATGTAGTTTGAGGCAAACACTAATTAATACCTAACATCAAGAATATTTTTCCCATATACAAAACATACATGTCCTCTTAAGACTTAAGTGTTCCCAACTCACGGAAAGTACACTAGCACCGAGAATAAAACTATTACTAGTGAATCAATTAATTCACATGGATATTCTATCAAACCTATCCACACTGTGAACATAAAAAATCTTTCGTTGATTCCTGCAGGCCTCCATCGGAATGGTGGTAAATCCCCCTTCATAGAGAAGAAGGTTCTCAATGCAGGCGTAGCAAGCCGGTTTGGCAAAATACTCTAGGATAATTCTCTGAATGAGGATACTCAGATTAACAAGCAGTCTAACTGCCTCCCCTGGGTTATGAAGATATGTACGTAAGAATTGATCATATTCGGAATAGAAATTATATCAGATTTACTATATATAGATAGCCTAAACCTATTTTCAAAATCTCTGCTGAATGTACATTTCGAGTGAAAGAGATAAACCCTTTATTTATTATTTTAAAACAAAAATAACTTAGAATTTTGATGCTCATTTACAATTTTATATTTAACTGGTGAAAAAAAAAATTCAAAAAGAGAAAATGGAATATCTATCTCATTTTCATTTAAATGGGTACCAATCCCAGTTTTCTTTTAAAAGGATATCAACCACTTTTTTTTTTTTTTTTTTTCAATTGGAAATTAGAAAGTACAACAAATCCATTTATATATATATATATATAAATATATATATATATATATATATATTATTATAATAATATATATAATATATATATAATATATATAAATATATTATATAATAATAAATGTTGGTGTCCTTTATATATAATATAAATATTGTTTTTGTATTTTTAACCCTAAAAAGGTTGAAGTATCTATAATACCACGTGAAGTAAAGCTAGAAAAGAGATCTTAACCTTAAAATAGGTTGGGGAAGTATGCATTTTAAGACTAGCCGTGAACAAAAGGATCGAAAGCTAATAAAACCCTAATATATATTTATGTGATGAAGTACATTAAACCACATATTAAAGTGAATTTGTACAGAGAGAGATTTTACATGATTATTTACTGCAAATCTTGTAGCCATTTCTACGTAGATAGATCTTACTCTCTATCAGTCTATTTTCTCTTCTTTAGAACTGATAACCGGTCGGAATAGATATTTCTAGTTATATCTCATATTTCACAATTGTTTTACTCTCTATAAACATATCCAATTTTTATTTTACAAATAAATATTGTAATTTATTATCACTCAGTTATAAATTTAGCTACTACCTACTAGTGAGCAGGTACGGTAGATTGTGACGAACAAGACCTATTTTTGTTTATTTTATCTAGTAAATACATAGAGTTTTATTTTACTCAATTCCTTTACTGATTACATAGACTCCCCTCTTTAGCTTGTACTCCTCACACTCATACACCGCTTATTGAGCTCTTGCGCACCAGTATTGATACAACTCTATGGTGAAAGAGTACGTTAGGTGATTCGAGCTTGTTCTCATTCATCATCACACTGAAATTGTTTAAAGATTCAATAATTGCTTTTAACTATGCAGACACTATTGTTATATAGTGTACGAATGTATATTATAAAATTTTATAAAATAAAATTATCATGATCTCAGATATAACTTAAGTCACAGCGACTTGTTTTGAATATATATACTCTCATAGATATGTTTAAATATTTAATTATAAAGTAACCAAAAACTAAAAAGCTGAATCGGACAGCCGATTTATACTCCGAAATATGTAAATAAAAAAATGGTGTCTGAAAAAATAAAAAAGCAAAGATCAACTGCAGCATTAATATTAAATAAAATAAACATATCACCTATCTATTATATATATTTATAAAATCGGAATTATAAATGTATAATAAATATTAAAAATACTTATATATAATAATAAATACACACTCATTAAATTTAACCATATTGATATCTTATTTTCCTTTACAAATAGATATTAAAAAACTTGTGAATTGCTGAGAGGAAGTTAGCACCATTTGGTACGATATATAAATATATAGCTATATAAATCTCCTATAATTTATTTAAATTATTATTCATTTATTTTTATAAGATTAACTATAAGAAAACATTCTGCTAATCGATGCGAGAGAAATATTGACTGGACTTTTATTAAATATGATCATCTAATATCATTCACATAATCAGAAGATAAATTGGCCAGGTAAATATATATAATTATATGAGTAAGTAGTTACAACTTTGGAGGAACTACGCCACTACTCTTATATATACACTAAACCAGTGAAGCAGATGATGATTCATCCTACTGTTTTTTGGCTAGATTTTAATCAGAGAGATATATCGATCTTAGTCCCTTATAGAGAAAATAAGTAGAATGATGTTTTCATTACGAATCCTCGCAGTAAATAATTCTAAAGCGATATCGAACCGGTGGTTTTACGGTAATATGGAGGAATCAAAACTTAGGCATATGCTTAACCAACAGGGCTTATTAATTTGGCTTACCAATCTAATAACTTAGAACTAAAGTATGTCTTATTTATGGTAGACTGTGTATCTTTACACTACTTTTCTACTATAGAATAGTAACTTAAAAGAGTGAGGGTTCTCGATATATATTGTAGAGAGTGCGAAATAGAACCTAAAGATGAAAAGCAGAGTTTGCTACATTCTAACAATTTCTTCGGATCATCTGTATTAGCTTCCAAACTTTACAAAGTGGGTGTCACGCGTTAGAAAAATTTGTCTAATCAATTTCAAGTATGCTTATACAATGCTAAATAATAGATTATGCTTTCTCATGACTTTAAAGGTGGTTCCATTGTAATGTTCTTAAAGTCATATTCCAAAACTTTAAAATGTCAGCACTTCGCCAAAATTTTATCGAGGAACCATAACTTCTTGTCAATAAAGCAAAAACTTGGCGATGTGAGAGTTTCTTCAGATAATATTGAACATTGGTGGAAAAATAAAGTACACAAAACACGCACTTAAATTTTTGCATTCTACACTTACGGGGGGACTGCAGACGACGTAAATTCTCGTATTGCCCCAACAACTAATATATAGCATAGTTATGTACGAGTAGAAGCTAATCTAACTTTAATACACAATAATAATGGAGTTGCCTCTCTATGTCAAGTAAATACCAACTTATAAGCTCATATAAAACATGTATAGGTGTAATAGTTATAAATCTATATAGTATTGATAAGTTATATATATAAAGTACAATCTAACTCTCTGCAATAATGTGACCTTATACCTATTAATATTTCTCATTACTAGCCAAATTTATAATCTTTACTAGTTTTGATAAGTTAGTTATTCACACACATTGTATAATGAGTTTCAGTACAAAATATCAGATTTGTTTAAAAATTAAGGCTAAAAAAATGTTTTATTTTCTATGTTAATTACTTATAAATAAATATATTAAATTTAATAATATTGAGGAGAAATACTAAATATGAGTGCTATCTATTTTAAATTATATATTACATATAATGGTGGAACTAATAAAATAAACTGCTCAACTAAGTTTAAGTTTATTATGATTAAAGTTTTAATATTAGAAATGAGAAAAAGTTTTATATACTAGTTTATATAAAATATTAAGAGTGTGTACTATTTATTTATTTATATTAAAGTATTAAATATATATTAATTATCATTTACACAATACTGAAATTTCTATGTATCATTTGTTATCTTTTTAAATAATATTTATTAAATTGATATCTAGCAGTTATGGAGATCTTATGCACTATTATAATTACTTTAATGAGGTGAACATATTTTTTATTACATATTTATCGAGTATTAAACATCGAGATCTGTCCACGATTATAGGCTAATATATTATTATACTATTAATGTTTGATATTTAATTATTATTATATCATTATTATTATTATTATTTATCATAATTTAGTGATAATATTGTTTTATTATGTTTTACATCGATATTCCTTAATTTATTGTTATCGCTATTTTTCATTATTATATATAGGCATTACTTAGAGTAATAATATTCGATATTAAAGTTCTTTGAAAAAACTGACACCGTTAATACTTTTTTTTATTTTATAATGGATTCTAGTACAATCAGATATCTATTATAGATTATATATATTATTTAATATGAGGTATAGAGTTTTATATATATATTTAATGATGTGAGTATTATAAAATAATATTGTATATTATATATAGTAATTAATATTTAATAAAAGGAAAGATAAATTAAAATCTATGAGTAGTTATGAGTATTAATTATTATGTTTTCTTGTTTCTCCGTTTTCATATTATTCAATAAAGATTTTGATAAATAATGTTTTAACGATTAAAAATCGTAGTTTATTAATGATATTTCAATGTTGTTCTTAAAATTATATGTTTTATTATTTATGCAAGACATGGTAGTCATATTTATGTATATTATGGTCAATATTACGTGATTACCAGTTAACAGTAATTTAATAATTATTTCATCGCATAAAAATATATTAAATATAATAAGTATAAAAATTAATAAAATTATATAATAATATCTAAACAATGCAATATACACATTCTGAATCTTTTACATAACAACACTCAATCCATCTCTAAACAGCAATAAAAACAATTATTTTATATCCCAATATTATTCATCAGATGAACAATAGCATTACTTAATGGTAAACAAAGATAATAAAATTCTTAAACAATATTTCGATGCATGTAGAAATTAAATATCAAGATATTTATAATTTGAATGGCATTCTTTTACTAAAAAATTTCTATAGATATATATATATAGATTAGCATCGTTACATGAAATTGGAATATTTTGATAGAGCAGAATATTTTATATATAATATATAGAGAAAATAAATAATATAATGTACTTATATATCAATTTCTTAAAGTGCAATACTTAATGTAGATATATAGGTAGATATATATTATATAAAACTTATAGTAATTCACTAATATATATATATATATACGTATGAATATATGATATAATTATTAATATATTTATAGTATTAATATAAATATAATAATAGATATACTATATATATAGTATTAATATATATAAATATTATTGATATATAATAGTTATAAAATAATAATAATATTTTATTTATATATAAATATAATTAAGGTATTTTATTATAACATTATAACATATAATATATATGATATATATAAATATTATATGGGCTTGACAGATATAGATGAGGGTAAAGAGATAAGGGATGGATCATGACAGATTCGGTTATATTATCATATTATTATTTTTATATATATATATATATATAGATCAATTTTAATCTTTATCTAACTTTACATTAGGAAATATCTCTTCTAATAGAGATCCAGATATTTACTTTAAAAAATGTTTAATGAATTGATTTTATTGTAATAATAACTTATATATAGTATACAATAAATTATTATTTAATATATTGTAATATACCTATATAAATATATTAAATATATATATATATATATATAATATTATATAATTTAATATAAATTATACCATATTAATATATATATTATATGATTACTAACATATTATAAAATAAGTTATATATATATTTACTATATATATTTGATATATAATAAATTTTTTATATTTATTATCTAAAATTATGAAAAATAAGAATGTTCAACTGTGGTTTTTGAAGTTGTGCCATAACACTTCCTTCAATGTTTATTGTCAAGAACACTTTTTTTTTTTTATAAAAAGGTTGTCTAGTAATGTTGGTGCTACAATTCGTGCCTTGCTAGATTTAAGTATATATTTCGATAAATAAAAAAGTTTATTTAAAGTAATATTTATATATATAAAAGAATTGAGATTTAATGTATGTATGGTTGGGTAGAGAGGAAAGGGTATAAGAGAATTATTTTTTTTGTAGGTACTAATATAAACATATGGCCAGTTTTCTTCTTCTGAAGAGAACGCACAAAGTTTTTAAAAAATATAATAGATACACAATTCTTTGTTTAGTGGTAAAAAATGATATTATTTTTATTTCAAATCGTTTGGTATCAGCAATAAAAACAAACCGTAAATAAAAAAAGTAAATTAATGAATTTTTTTAATTTTAATAATACATAATGTCTTTGAACTTTTATAAATATATATATGAATCTTTTGAAGGATGATTGAGCATCAGGGCCGATGTAATAAATTTTTTTAAAAGGATTTCATGTATATATATTTAATATAAAGTATATATATATATCTATATATATATAATATATATATTAATATTATTACTATATAATTATAAATAAAATATATATATTATATATATGGTAAGAACCAGGGGCAACACTTTTTAATTTTAATATGATATAATATATTAATTAATTATATATTACTATAATAATTATTATATATATATAAATGTATATCTGAATATATATAATTATTTTATATATTGATAGCATATATAAATAATATATATAAAATATATATAATTCGGACAATTTTGTAACTATACAATATATAATGAAATTTTTAAGGTCTTATTTAAAAATAACTTATACTCGTCTTTCCATTTATATATCACTTTAATATATATATATATATAGAGAGTAATAAGATCCCAAACCACATTAATTATCTAGGTAGCAGCAGCATTAGATCTGATACTAATATTGCTCTCATTCAAATCGTAGAGAATGTCAATTTTATTAATCAAGCAGTTAGAACATTTAAGGTAAAAATATACTCGTTGTAGTGGTTGAAGATTGATAATATATATGATATAAAAATATAATATTTTATAATAATATATATATTATTTATAAATATATAAATAGAAAATATATAATATATATATATAATATAAAATATGTAGTAAGATCTTAATATACATATTATGTACTAAAATAGCAACTAATATTATACTATATATATTATAAATATATATATATATAAAATTTTTATGCATCTGAATTTTTAGTTTTTTTATGATTAGAGGAAGGATAAACACAATTATAATGTAATATACCTGTTAGATTCGTTATAATTAAATAATTTTTGAAATATTGGCAACTAGATTCTTATCGTATTATATAATTTTCTACTAAGTCTTTAATTTATTATATTATATGTATTCTCTTCTTTTCTCTTTTTCTTTACGGACTTACTACTGTCATCACTATTAATAAATCTCGGTTTAACTACAATATAATATATATCTCTCTTTTCTGTTCTCTTTCTTTTCTTGGCATCTCACTTCTGATACGATCTATCTCTTTCTCTTCTCATGTCAACACCTCTATATATACCTCTCTTCATATATATAAATATAAATATAAATATTTATAATCATATATATATATGTACCTATATATTATTATATTTTCCATAATAGCCAATAAGGACTTATATAATTTAATTATTATATATATATATCATAGTATTAGTGTTTGAATTCAATCTCTCTCTCTCCTCTCTATGTGTAGGGCAAGCATTTTTTTTCTCATGTCTGGTGTCAACATTAAAATATATTATTGGCTTTTGTGTTTCAGTATTTGTGTTTTATTATTATATTATCTTATATTATTTAGTATCAGAATAAAAAATAAACTATTCTTTCCAACATTTTTGGTATTTTTTCTTCAGTTCCTACATACTTTCATACTTGTTATCGTTTTTTGTGATTATGGGCAGTTTTTTCATATAATATATATTATATAAAGTAATATACTAAAGTAAACTTAAAATACAAATTTATAAGTAATTATATATATACATATATTATAATAATTATATATATTTATAATATTACATATATCTAATATATTATTATATATAATATATATACAACTGTTGAATATAAATATTACTTATTCGTTTAAAAATTCATATAAACACAGCAGCACCTTTATAACACTTTTAATTAGTAATTACTGTGCACAGACGATTTTCATGCACACTACATGTTACAGCATACAACATATGCACTATTTCCTTTTTTTTTATTTTATTTTTTCATCTTTTTAATAATAAACTTTATTTATATAATAAAAAATAATTACTAAATTCATATTATATATATTTAATTAAAATTTTATATTTCATGTACAATTATATTATATTATCAATATATTATATATTATATGTAATAATAATATAATAAGAACTTATATAATTATATTATTATGAATATTCATTTAATATTTAATATAATTTAATTAATATTATATAATAATTATAAAATAATAATATAGTAGTATTATATAATTATTAATAGCCTAACTGCTTTCTTGTTTCTGTTTTCACGTTAGTTGTTTTTGTGTATTTTTTGTAATAATTTTTGATTTATTATTGTCAAAAGTTTTTTTTCTGGAAAAAGTTTTATTCTAGTGAAAGATAAACTAAGAGAGAGCACAAATTATTTATATATAATTTAAAAAGTCTTCCATTTTGGAGAGCCCAATTTATGATGATGCTTATCTGTTGAATGGTTGATGCATGAGACGGCAGTGAAAAGGAGAAATAATGATTGTATATCTCCAGTCATTGTCGCTTCAAAGTTACTCTCCTCTGAACATTGTAACACTTATGTTAATTTTATTGTTATAAGAAATAGGCGCCTACGATAGTCTCCTTGTTCATTCTTTTTCCGATTATAATGCTTAAAAAATTACATCTTTATCAGCGCAGCAATCATCAGATATACTGCATTGGCATTCCCGGCGTCCTGACCTTCATGCCCTCCATTAATTATGCCCCTCGAGTTCATTATAAGTTCAAGTCAATTTTTATCCATTAGATTCATATGAAGAATGTGCGGACGCGAACATAGGACACTACATAGAGCTGAGGTATTGCCGGGCATGCACATATACATACCTTACATTATCACATCATCACCACACCTCCTACCCATGCTCAAGTTCATTCTCACGGAACACACTCCGCTTCCTGACTGGAGGAGGTGCGCCGAGATATCGAAAGTAACCCCTATCAAAAATATCATCCAACTATTGCTCATCCCCGCTCCGTTGAGATAGTAAATGGGGGTACACTCCCCTCCCTGATTCCAGTTTCATCACCTTTAACACCCCCCCTTATTACCTCATCTCCACCGCCTCTAACATCTCTTAGGTGTTCCTCCAACCCTTCCTCTCTCCATGATCTCCAAGAGTCTGCAGGACTCGCCAGTCGGAGGCTTGCCACAGCTGGAGAGCGAAAGTGGTTTCCGGGGTGAATTGTCTCGGTGCACTAACTTTTGGATAGTGAAGTCGAAATATGTCTTAATTTTGACTTCTTTAAATCAGTCATATTGTACCTTACTTCAGCATCATTTCTTTTTGAACGATGTTGGTGTATCTGCGCTAGTCCTTGGATCTAGAAGCAGGGTGGATGTGTCTTCCAGAGTCCTATGGACTCTGCACTGCTCCCGATGTGAAAGGGCTCAGTAGGTTGATGACAGAAGAATCGATTTTAAAGAAATATTACGGTACCGGGCGTGGCGTTTGTATTTTTTGTAGTAGTGTGATTCAGTAGTTATAAATTAAATAAAAACATGAGTAGAAAGTATTATCACGGATATTTGTAACATCTTGTGGGCTGTGTTGGGTTGTTGATGAAGAGATATAAATATTTTCTTTGGTGAACAACTGCATATTGTGTGTCTTATCTAGAAGTAGTTTTAAAATGTTATGATATAAGAGTTATATGTTCTGACTTCTTATTTAGTGTTTTAAATTCAGTTAGTTAGGTCGCGATACTATATTCGAATGTCGGAATCAGAGTTTGAAAAAAAAAAAGGTGGGGGGTGTTCACACTTATAATTTATGTGGAAAAGTTAACGTACATTGAGTTTTTTGTTATTTAAAGATCTTCTCAGTACAAATAATACGGGTGCAACATTCAGCTTAGAAAAGAAAAGCTGAATATTCCTTTTTAGTATTATTAGCGTCATCGAAAGTACTCTTTTTTGTTTTATTTTTTTTTTTTTTTTTGTGATCCTAATTTTTTAGCTCATACAGATAGGAATTTTTCATGAATAATTTCCTTATTATTTTATCAAAGTTATATCGCAAGAAATTTTAATTCTAAGTGCACAGTGGCACTTCATATATAAGATAAAATAAAAATAAATAAAATCAAAAGTATAAATATTGTTTCAAATATACGTTATTCCATTAGACTATAATTAATTGAAATTATATCTCGCCAACCTCCGTAAATATTATGTTACGTTTCTCAAGGTATTTTTTTTTTTAACACTATCTTTTTCTACTTCTAGAGTATTTATCTTTGGAGTCATGTATCTGATACATATTTATTGGAGGAGTTATTTTCTAGAGGGCCGAGGCTCACAAGGGTGTAAATCATTTTAGAATTCCATTTTCGGATTTTTTATTGAAGAAATTATTTGATTTTAAAGTAATAATAGAAACGTTAATAACTATTAATTTAATTAGTTATCAATATTCACTCTATTTTGTTCTCGCAATACTACTTACTACTATTTTATTATTGTTATTTGTTGTTATTTAGTTTTCGCCATTGAAGTCGCGAAAACCCTCGGAATAAACAGAGATGCACTTACCTCAAGTTGAAATTTTTTATTATCTTAATGGCATTACTCACGTAAAGTCTTATTATTATATTAATTTACGCTCTCGTTCACATTCATCGGCGTTATCCCTAACTCAATATCTCTCCCCTACCTTTTTTCACCTCTTATTCTTAGACTGCAAGTTCCAGTGATAGCCATCCAAATGAAAAAAAAAAAGGGTTACTCTAAATATATAATGATAGAATTTTTTAAATTGGTGTAGCAAAATTGTCTTCGAAATTCGCTCTTCTCAAAATTATCATTAAAAAAAAATAAATTTAAAAGCAGACGCAAATAGTAGAGGGATTACCAAAAAAAAAAAAAATTTAGTTGTTTATTTTGTTAACAAATTGAAAGAATTTTTTAATACTTTATCAGCCTAGTGCGCTTCACTATCGTCATAAATATATATTTATAATAATATGAAAATGTTATAAAATTTATATTATATAGTATATAGATAAATAAATATATATTTATCATCATATATATTATTATTTATATAATTATATTTTACTAATATATAATATAGTATTATTTATTTAGTATATTAACGTATTAAAATAATATATTTTAATATATAGATATATATATAATAAGGTTAATAATTTATATTATTATGTATAAATGAGCAATTATAATTTATTAACTTATAAATATTGGTAAATATTATTATTAAATCTTGCTAATGCAATAGGTTTCATATATTTGTCCTTTCTTGTACAACGTTCGCATACGGAACGACAAACCGTCTCTAGCCTCAAAGAAAGAAGAAAGAAAAAATTATATTTTATATACCGTACATAGAATATATATTGAAATTTAATTATTAAAAATGAAATCTAATAATGAGTTATTTTAATTATAATTATTTTAACATATGATTTAGGAGATCGTTTAATAATATATATTGTCTTTTATTTTATATTATTTTAGATAATAATATTTTATATAATTATATTATAATAATAAAAAATATAAATATTATGTATTACAATTATAATATTATATATATATATCATTAAATATATATATATATATATTATAATATAATATTATATATATATATATATATATATATATATATATTCAACTATATATTAATATATATATTTATTACTAGTTCTATTATTATATATGTGAAAATTAGCTATATTTTCAATATATTGATAATATAAAATATGAATGTATTGGGTAACCATTATTAATTAGTTTTTTAGCTATTGGTAGTACTAATCTGGAATTCTGTTCTCACTATCGGTCTGTCCCTATAAGGTGTTATTTTAACGTTTCTCTTATATTCACTCTTTATTATTATTATTATTATTTTATTATTTTGTAGAGTTTGATAAGTTATATATATATATATATATATAATATATAATATTAATATTATAAATCAACCGTTTACACGTTGCTAGTTACTGATGAGTGAGCTATAATAAACTTCCTTTATCGAAACCATATTTTTTGCCAGAGTATTTTGAAGTAAGTAATAAGGAATAAAATATAGGGATTTATATATATATATATATATATACAACTCAATATAGCTATATAGTCATTATGATATTGGAGAATCAGTTGTCAAAATTGTGGAGATGGAAATGGTTACTTTTATTTCAAAGCAGTTTTATTTTAATATTATCAGATAGTGTCTTGGATGATTTTAATATTCCTTATAATGTATTGAATAGCAAATCTAAAATAATGATGTTATAAATATAATATATATATAATATAAATAGTATTTGTTTTTTTTTGTGTCTAGAAAGGTATATAACTCATCTTATGTAATGAGAACCAAAAAGTTCTTTTAGTAAAACCTTGAAATTTAAAATATATTTAAAATAGATTTAACAGGTTTATTTTTATAAAAATATAAAATAAATTTAAAAAAATTATTAATATAATATTAAATTAATTTGGTAATATTAATATATAATATATAATAAACATACTAATTATAATGTATTAATATATTATACGTTTATTTTGATATGTATTTAATTTTTTTTTTTTTTTTTAATAATACTATGCAAAAGTGCTAAACAGATTTGTAATTATCTGGACAGCATTCAACAATCGAACGTTTATTTTTACACAATTAACTGTATTTCCTTTAACATTAAAATTTGAATAAAACAAAAACTCTTACTTAAATGTGCAAGGGATGAAATTTTTGGGATTGAAGTATTAAGATTATTTTGATTGATTAATTATTTTAGGTTTAGATGATATATTTTTGATAGGAGTGGGGATTGACTAGAGTCTTTTGGCTACGTTTTGGAATATCTAATGCACGACTCGCTCTCTGATTGACTGACAATCTTTTGGCTCAAAGTTCTCAGCATTCGGATTTATCTATTTATGAGAAATTTTTAATGTGTTAAATGAATAAAAATATATTCATTTATTAAATCTGTGAAGTATAATTAATATGAGAAATTTTTTTGATGTGTTAAATTATATATATAAATATATATACATATATATATATATATATATATTATTATTATATAATATAGAGAAATTTATTTATTTAAATTTAAATTATATATATATATATACCTATTAAAAATATTTAAGGTTACCATTATATAATAGAAAGATAGTCCCTAATTTCTAAGGGGTGCATAATATCTAATTATTTATTTTTATTATATTATTATTCTGTCTAAGTTTATACTATATATATATACTATGACATAACTATATTTTATAAAAATTAATAAAATCAGATGATATATATATATTATTATATATATAATATTTAAGTTAATTGATTATTAAGGACTTATTTGTTAGATATAAGTAATAAATTAATAATAATAATAAAATAGTACGTATATACATTTCATTAGAAGTTCATTTATAGAGAGCATTATTTATGTTTTGTATTAGATAGCTGATATAAATTTCAGACTAAAATAGCATTTATAAAGAATGATCATGATTAAATGAAGTCATAAATAAAAAAGTATTTTTCTTTAAATAATTATATATACTATATTATACTATATAATAGGTATTATATTTTTAATATATTATATATAACAATATGTATATTTATTACGTTAATATATATATATATATAATACTTATTATATATATATATAATATTATAATATGAATAATATTATATTAATATAATATATTTATTATAATATATATGATAATGTAGTTCAATAAAATTTATTAGTTTTTAGAAGTATTTAATTATAGTAAATAGTTTTTATTATCTGTAATTTTTTTTATTAAGATATATTTTTTGCTACTTTTGTACTCTCTGACAATCAGAATCTATCCATTATTTTAGTATATGGTTATTTGAATGATTTTTTGATTTATTTTTTAATGTTTCATAATTATTTTTATTATTATTACATTCTTTATTAAATTATTATCTATTATTTTATTATTATTATTATTATTAATTGGTGTTATAAATAACTATAATTTCCTCATTGTTCACTCCTTTTGGTGGTGTGTGTGTGGGTGTATGTCCGTAAGTGTGTGTAAGAGTGTTAGAATTAATCCATTACACATTGACAATCATTTTTCTTTTTTTTTTTCTTTTTTTTTTTGTGGAATACTGATGCTGATTAGTAAAATTATGAAACTTTTAAATTTTTATATGTAAAAGAAGGAAATTGTTTTATTTTTTTTTTTTTTTTTGTAAATTTTACTATTTAAATTAAATATAGAATCTAGAGTAGCCTATACAGACACATGAGCTGTCTTATATATTCAGTTAATATATAATATTATATATATATTATATATTATAATATATAATATATATATATATATAATATATATATAATAAATATATATATATATGATATATATATATGATTATAATACATATATATTTATATAATATTATAATGACAATTCATACTATATATTATATATATATATATATATATATATATATAGTATATATACATAATATCTAATTATATATAATATAGATATATATATATATATGATTATATTAACTCTTTGCATGTTAAACTTCACTGTAGTAGTAATGTATCACTAATATTTATTAATCATATTAATTAATTGATATCTTTACTAGTTTGAGGACGTCTTTTACATGTTTCGAAAGTTTAATCCTTAGACCTAAATTTAAAAATTTATTAGTTATTATAATTTATAGTAATATATTAAGTAAGAAGAAATTTTGAAACTAAATTTATACTTATTTAGCTTTTCAAGCTCTCTAGTAAGGTACGATAAATGTTGCGTAATAGTGTTCAGCTCAGGATATATAAATAATATTTAATTATAATATTATATATATTATCATTTTATTTATTTATTATTATAATATATCTATTCACACATATATATATATATAGGTAAAAATATTATATATAATATACTATATATATATATAATATACATGGTAGCGTATATATATAGCATATATATAATATTATATTATGAGTATATATATTATTTAGTATATTATTTATATATATATATATTATATATAATATATAACCTAAGTGTATATATATATATATATATATTATAATATATTTTGAATCAGATAGATGGGTGTTGTCTCAGGCTACAATTTGCTTTAAAGTTTATGATTGGATTACTAAGAAATATTGTTTATAATTTAAATACCTTTGAAGCTCTATATATATATATTATATATATATATATATTATATTTTATGTTTTATTAATAATATAATAAAATAATTTTAGGTTTCAATGTGCTGTGAGCAATATATATATTTATCGTTTATATATTATATTCTTATTTTTATTGGTATATCATTATATTAGATGTCATTGCTTCCTTGTGAATTTAATATCTTCAAATATCAATATATCTGTTAGACTCATCATTTCCATATATTTTTAATATTATTATTATTATATTATTAATTGGGAAAATAGACTAGCTTGATATTAGGTCTTTATGTTATGGCCATATTTAAAGATCGACATGAACATTTTCAGGACCTTATTGAAAATATTTTATTTTTATTTAATTAATTATGCTTTTATTATTTTATTTATTTAGTTAGTTATTTTTGCAACAGATTTATTCGTATTTCAATGTTCTTCACGTTTGATTTTTTTTCAATTATTAATGTTTTGATATTTCTTTTATATATTTATTTTATCTCACTATTACTTTATTTATGATTTATTACTTATTATTATTATTATTATTTATTATGATAATATAATTATTTGTATTTTAGATCTGATAACCGCTATGCTTTAAAAATAAAAAATTGCTTTGCATATATATACAATCATTCATTTGTTTAATTTATTTTTTTGCACACAAAAAATGTAGCTCTCACTATTTTATAACATTAATGAATTATATTATTATAGTTAATAATATATATATATATATAGTTATATATTATATATATAGTTTTTACAAAATCATATATAGATATATCACACTATATATATATATATATATAATAATATAATATATATATATATATATATTTTATAATATATATATATATATACTTATCATTAAATTTTTTGAGTGATTGATGGACGAAGTATGTTTTTAATATAATGTTATTGATTATTACCTGTTAATATTTATTTGCATAAAAATAGGAGACACCTACTACAATGCAGTATATAAGTGTCTCCACACGATAGGGAAGATAAAACATTGTTCCTAAAAACTACAGTTTTTCTTCATAGAATTTATTCATCATTGATCCATTATCATTTTTACAGACAACTAAAACTTTAGCTTTGCCAGAAAGGTTTGAGA
The DNA here is from genome assembly GCA_015478945.1 of Trachelipus rathkii. Lineage (NCBI taxonomy): Eukaryota > Metazoa > Arthropoda > Malacostraca > Isopoda > Trachelipodidae > Trachelipus > Trachelipus rathkii. The sequence goes on from JABUQX010014594.1 coordinate 45,506, forward strand.
TCGCTTTATAAAACTAGTCGTTAACACGCTTTTGTTCTTTAGGCATGGTTCTTAGACGTAATATGCCTAAAACTACGTCCGGAGTTTCACACACTTTTGTAACGCGTTTGCGTTCGTGATTTTGAAGATTTTTGGTCAAACGCGCAACAATCTAAAGAATAACCTCACCAAAACGTAAAGAATTTCCTTAATTCTCTTGTAATAATAAAATTAAAAAAAGAATTTGCGAATCTAACCTTACTGAATTTTTTACATTACAGTTCGTTTTGTCAAACAGCGCAAGTAATTTGACATAAAAAAAAATCTCCCAAATTTGTAAATTTCCTAATTCTGTGTAATATTATGAATAAAAAAGATTAAGGAAATATTTGTGTGTAGTATATAGAAAGTCAGATTTTATGGAATCGGTACTTTTTTTTTTTTCAAACTTTTTTTAAACGTGATTTTGCGTGACAAAAACGAACGAAAACTTCGAATAATTTTATTAAAGTTTTGTTTCTAAAATAAGATATTGCATTAATATTCCTTGTCCTATCATTATTGGCAATTTAGAAGTTAAGAATTTTCATGTGCAACGCAAATTTTAACTCCTTTTTGTTCATAGACGTCCACGTAAACCTTGCGCTTGGCGTTAATTTTGTCACAATACAGTGAGCGTTTGCATTCATTTTTGTCAATTGTCATATAAAATTACCAGGAAATATATTTAATACAGATAATTAACCATCCACCATCTAAATACCAAAAAACTTAATTAAAACACCATTGTATGCAAATATTTGCTCAATAAATAAGAAACTCAGAATAAGAGCACCTTACAGAATGTAGGAGGGCTTTTGTTGGCTTCTTCTTCGGGAAACACTGACGCCGTTTCTGTACTACTAGATAAAGGAGCCCTTGTTGACGTTGTCGATAAGGATGACAAAACTGCCCTTTATTGGTGCGCCCAAAAAGGACATATCGATTGCCTAAAAATAATTTTAAATGCAATAATTTTTCATCTTCATGAAATGTGAAATCGAATTAGAATTTCAAATGAATTATTCAATAATAAAAAATTTAATTTGAGGGTTTTGACGGACGCATAAAAGAGTTTGGTGATATCAGAAACACGCAAGAAAATGTAGTTGGCAATTCGGTATTTCTACTCCACGTTACTTATGTTTTGTGTCACATTTTTTTGGGCTATTTTGAATTGCATTTCAATGCAACAGGTTCCTGACAATAGGAAAATATTAGGTATACTAACAAATATTCAATTAATATATCTTAGAATTTTACTCCTAAAGAAAAACATAACTATAAAAAAAAAAATTTAAAAAAAATAAAAAGGAAAAGTTTCCATACATCACATTTATAGCTCTGATATTGGACCTAATTGCCCGATATATATATTATTACTATCTAATATATATATATATCCTAATATAATTAGATAATATTAATTAGGTATATAATTATATAACTATATATAATAACTATAATTAGTGTTAGTTAATAATATATTAGCTAGTAAATAGAAAAATATACAGTATATATTAATATCGTATATTAAGATATCTAATATAAAAGTATGGTAGATGTACCAAGAACAAGAATTTTGTCCGCCGGAACGGAACTTTCCGAACCTGAAATTCCGGCAGGAACCGGAACTTTTCGATTATATATATATATAATCCTTCATTTCACTTCACTTTAAAATTTGTCTGATTATTAACAAGTGGAGAGTCCATAGAGTATTGGCATCTGGTGTCATATCCTTCAACTGTGAGCTCTTTTCTGTAAGCAAAATTCTGGATAGTCGGGTAATCAATTTGTTTAAGTCTTAAATAGGGTAAACAAAATTATAATAATTTTTAAAGATAATTTATACATCATTTTGTTTTTGTACGGTGTCTTTTGTCAACAGTTTACATAAAGCTTTTTAGAAAATGCTTTTTTTAATTTTTTTTAAAGCGGTACAGTTTTGAGGATAAAATCACGATTTATACCAAAGGAGAACACTTATTTTTCCTACAACTCTATAATCCTAGAGCATTGTAATATTCAACATAAAATATGATACCTTTTAGTAAAATTATGGAATGCTTGTTTTTAAAATTTTTAAATTTTTTGCTTAACAGTTTAGATTAAAATATATTTGTTTTATTAGTGTACGCTTAAGTGATTTTCTTAATAATATATGTAATAATTAATAACATTAATATTTCAGTAGAATTAATATAATATATAATTTATAATTTATATAATTATAAGAATGTATGTTTATAAATATTTATCAAAGCGTTTCCAATGCCTTACGCATGAAAACACTCAAAAATAAAAAAAACAGAAAAAAAATCAATATATTTTTTTACGAGTAACTTTTTTTAATAATAGTCATTTTTTTTTTTTTTTATTTTTTTTTTTTTTTAAGTTTTGAGGATCAAATTTATAAGTCTATCACATTAATTATATGTCATTTGGTAGCAATATTGATTTAATCGCACTTATCACTCTTACGTGAGACTACTTAAATATGAGGAGGGAGTTTAACGGAAGAGCGAGAAGTATTTTTTATAAACTACTACATCTACAATGTACTTGATGTGTCGATTGATGCCTAGGTGAAGGTGAATAAGTCTTCAATAACAAATAAATTAAATAACAGAACATTACAGGGCCCTTAACATATCTTGGGGAAAGCGCGCGTCAGAGCTGGGAGGAGATTGATATTCGACCGAGGGATTGGTAAGTGTATTCGGGAGTGGAACGAGGGATTACGGTCTAAGCCACGTAGGCGATTCTTTCGTTAATTCAAACTGAACGATACTACACATGACAGAACTATACTTGCCCGACCCTGAACGAACGAGGGACTAAAGCTCAGCAACACCAAAACCAGGGCTTCGCGGGTGCACCCTTATGGCAAGCACACACGCACGCAAGGCGACAATGGAGGGATTTAATAACGTGCAAGAAAGATGAATAGAAAAGAGGTAGAACGTTTATACATATGTGGTGCTCGACGGAATTCGAAGCTGTCGTTTATCGGTCTTGAAGATGGAACGATACAACTATCCAAACCCACTTCTGACAAACTTCACTATTACGACAATAAAACATTTATTCTTAAAGAAAGAAGACGTTGTAAGTCTCATTGTTATTTATACGCTATCGTTCAATTACAGACTATGGATCATACTATATTTATTTATTAAGCCATATTGGAAGCAGGTTATTACATTTCCTGTTGTTGTATATTATTTACCAATTTAAGGGTCTTTGGGTGGAGTATGTGTTACATATTGTACTTAACTCCTCGAACACATGACAATAACATTATCCTTTGGTTTCTCAAATTCATCGTTATATAATCATAAACATTTGTAAGCAAATATCGGTATTAGAAATGAGATCAAATTACATCTATTCCTCATCAGTGGTTTAATTCCGGGAAACAGATAATAATATTAATCTGCAACTGAACCTTCATGATAACCGAAACGTTTCTACACAGAAGATTAACCCACACAACAACACATTTTTCTCGCTTTCATACCAGCGTAACACTACTATCGAGATATAATGGAACCAGTCTCTCATCCCGTGCATTGGGGGAAAGTTACGCCTAATATCAGGATCCTGCGTATGAAGAAAGGTGCTTAAGTCTGCAAGACCTCGATTACACACCGCCATTGCTCATGCATGGGTTCAAATCATTCGTCTGGGTTCTGTGTGAGTAGGGATCGGATGTGAAGCAGTTGGAAGTAGTAGGCGAGCAGCCAGGTCGGTGTGAGGATGACAAAAGCGGCATGTTCTTCAAAGGCACAGTCCATAAGTGCATACCACTACAGGAAAAGACACGAGGTGTGCTTCAT
>JABUQX010014595.1:5000-10000 GCA_015478945.1 Trachelipus rathkii
TTCATCTATGATTTCGAATGAGAAAAAGAAACAGTTCCAGCTTATAGACCTATAATAATTTTTGGAAGATGCTACCCACTTTAAAGAGGAAATTCAATTATGAATGGTTGGAGACATATTCACCTTAGCTGATATACTCCAGGCGCCTAAAGGGAAGTTTTTGAAGTTTTTTATTTATTTCCACCAAATAAAGTTCGGTCAGATAGGGTTTCATAAGCTCTTTTACAATAAGACCTTTCCACTAAATATAAAGAAGTTCATGCGGTTTGTACGGATATATAAACACAGAGTGGTATAAATTGCTGTTGAAGCTGCAAGATTGCTCCTACAGACTTGCGGTAGACATCCAAATTAACCAGCATTCTAAGCAAATCATAGAAGAAATAAAAAAAAATCTTATCCCTCAATAATTTCAATGGTGACATTTCTGGTAGATCGATTTACCGTTCAAGGGTAAGCATCATGATGGGGAGTGTTGCAAAGATTTGCGTCGCTTACGAATAGATGCCGGAGATCAGTCATTGACAAAACCATTTTGGAAAAGGGGCAGAAAAAATGCCCTACCAATCAGTTTCAGATTCACAAGGATCATTTTCTCTAAGTGGTCTACTATAACGGAAAAGCATCGTTAATAAGATAAAGGAAAGCGTGCGCGTATAGCTTACTAGCCAGATGAAACCGTTGATTAATTTCTGGAAAGGACATTTTTCCCTAGTGTTGCGCTATTTCGACAAAGAGTCCGATGAAGTTAAAGAGGAATTTATTGGCTTTGTAGAACTGAAAGCGCTTGACGCAAAAACCATTGCGAAAAAGCCATTGACGATTTTGTCATGACTGAAGAACTAGATCCCGAGAAATGCGTGGGCTTGGGTTTCGATGGCTGTTCCACGATGTCTGGCAAAGAAGGAGGTGTCCAAGTAATATTGCGGAAAAAGTATAAAAAAGCATTGTTCTTTCATTTCTCTTCACACAAACAAAATCTAGTAGTAAATGATTTGAACACAATACCAGAAATCCGCAATACTGTGGTAACTATAAAGGACATTATTACGTTTTTTCGCGAGTCGGTCTTGAGAAGAAAATTAATGCCAAACATCCCAAGCCTATGCCAGACCAGATGGTCTGAACAACACAAGTGCATCAGAGTGTTTAAGGAGCAGTTTGTACGAATGATGCAAGCATTAGAAATCCTTTCCCTTGAAGGAAATACCGCCACAAGAAAAAGCGCTTTCAGTTGCATTCAGCGGCATGTAAGTCGTCATTCATCATGGCTATGATATTGATCGTGATCGCGAAGTACTCTGCGATGTTAGAGCCAGTTGTAAATGCTCTCCAATCCAAGACCTTGGATATCGTCAAAACCTCGCAGCACATTCAACATATTGTGGAAATGGTTAGGAGCCATCGGAAGATGAAAGAACAAATCACCGTATGTAAGTGTTAAAAGAAGTTAATCAAATCGCCGAGCAACTGGGACTTGATCTGAATATACCACGGATAATTGGTAGGCAGCTGCCCGCGCAACTATCGCAGCAACATCCCACGTGAGTTCTGGAGAGGATCCTTAATAACTCTGTATCTAGATTCTATAACCTCTTCTATGGAATTACGGTTTTCTACTGAAAATACATGCTTATGCATTGACAAATCTACATCCTTTCCACATGCTACTCATAACAATCGATCGAGTTCAAAGGGAAAAGACAGCTTCATTTTTATAGTTTTTATCACTTAGAAGGCATAGAAGAGACCTAGACTAGAACTTTCGTACAAAATTTGGACAAGGACAAGAAACTGAGTAGTGAAGAATTAAAAGATCCTTGTTGTCTTCCAAGTCTTAAAGGAGACTGAACCTTTCTTCCGTCGACGAAAAGCTTTGTATGATACTCACTTGCCCTATCCATGCAACCAAGTACAAGTAGAGTGCTATTTCAGTACTCTGCGAAGGTTCAAGACTTGGCGCGAAGTACTATGGAAGACGACAGGTTAAACTGACTGGCTATGATGATGTACACAGAAAATTTGTGTTTGACAATTATAATTATTTTATTCAAACAGTAGTTGGATAAATTTGCGTTGAACCCAAGGAAATTACTTTTTTAATAATATCAATTTTGCAAATGCTCTATATTGTGAAATTTTCCATCATTGCATTTGTATTTGATAATCTATTGTTTTAATAAAATCATTTTTTTAAATATTATCATTCTAATTATCCTACAAATGTTTCTAGTTTTAATCTCTTCTTTCTTATCTATATATATATATATATTATATTATATATATATATATATATATATATATAATAATATATATATTATATATATATATTATATATTATATATATATATATATATATAATATTATATATATATATAATATTATAATATATTAATATATATATATATATATTAATTTATATATATATTTTATTATATATATATATAATATATATAATATATATAATATATATATTATATATTATATATAATATATATATATTATATATATATATAAAGCTAATAAAATTAAGCTGCCCCTCCTTGCTTGAAGCTGGCGACGCCCATTGTTGTATATAAAAATTTATATATTATATATATAATATAATATATATATATATATATATTATATATATATATATATATATATATATATATTATATATATATATATATATATACTATATATATTGTATTATATATATATATGATGGTTTAACCAAACATATAAGGACATGTATTGATTTATCGTTAGTTTTAAATAATAAAAAAATTGTTTGTTGTGAATAGCCGAATGTTCCTAAAAGGTGACTTGATATTTTTTTGAAATAGATAATTTGGGAAGATGGAAATAATGTTAGTTGTCTTCTTATACTAAAAATATAATATGAAACTATCCAATTCTGTAAATGTAATATAGAAGATATTAATTTATATTATAGATTAGCTAAACTTAAAGTTGCCTGCGTGCTGAAACCACCAGTAAACAGGCATACAATGTGTCCAGACGAAGGAGTACGCAGAGTCGAAAGATCTTGAAAGAAGTTAGGTAATCTTTCATTCAATGCTATGAAAGCGTCATCCATGCCTCCAGTACTCGAATGTGATTTTGCTTAATTATGATTTCCTGGTCCAAACCACAATGGTAGAATCTTGCCGAACAATTTCCCTCGTTAACAGAAATATAAAACGAAGTTTAAAAATGATACTTGAAGAGAAAGGTTAAGCCAAATATAATGAATGATAAACTTTAGGCACTTATGAAGAAAGTGAAAGCTGATGTACAATCTTACGTAGTTAAAGAAAAATAAACAGTTTGCTATACTTTTGTTAGTACAGAATGAAAAATCATGATGCTACTATTATGAAACTTATTTTAAAGCTTTGATATATGAGTTGAAAAACACCCTCAATTATACAACTGCGAAAAAATATATAGCTAATAATTAACAATATAACTTTATAGATACTTTTTTTTGAGTTATTCTTAAATTCAAAGCAAATATTTACAAACATACACCAGCGTAATAAAAGTTATAAAGCTAATTAGAGAAATTTTAAGGTAAACACTGTGCAATATTTCGGCAAGAATTTTAAGCAGATTATTAGAATCATTCGCAAGGGCGACAAATAAAAAATTAATAATTTTGAGATAGCAACTTCCACGTATGACTATGGCTACTATTACCTAACGTAAGATTACAACTACTGATGACTACGCTATATTAGTTTTTATTTTCACACAATAATATATATATATATATATATATATTATATAGTATATATATATATATATATATTTGCTTCAATAACATAAAGCCATAGAAATTATAGATATATTTAAATTTTTCGAGAAATTATATATATATATATAATATATATATTATATAATATATTATAATATAGAAGAGAGAGAGAGAGAGAGAGAGAGAGAGAGACACAGATTCCCTCTAACATTTCTTAAAGATAATATAATTTAAACATTTTAAATGATATTTTTATTCCAAAGGTGGAACTACAACAATGCCAAACTTTATTGTACTTGTCCTTTCCTTTCCTTTATGGGTGATAATAATCATTTTTTAAGAAGCTGCTTTAAAAATTTTATCAAAACCTTGATTTTAAAAATCTCAAGCTATTGCTCACTCTTTCATTTTAAAACGAATTCCAAAATCGATGCTGGCTGGCACGTTGCATATTTTTATTTTGTCCCAAATGTTCCCTTTAGGAACATACGTGTTCTCCTGAGCGTATGACTAAAGTCCGTCGTTTGAATTCCCCATAAAGGAGTGACCTACAGAAACCGGCACATAATTAGCCACCAACGAATTTTCATCTATTAGAAATCATTCGTTGAAATGGAAAACCAATATACAATGATAACTTTGAAATAACTGAGCAACATAATGATAAAAAATTTCTTCTGATCGGAAACCTTATTCTGTGACGACTGTTTTGGACTAATTATTAAAGAGTGTCAAGATTTTTTCTTTTGACATCTAAGGTATTTATTATTATTATTACATTATTATTATTTATTATTATATTATTATTATTATTATTATTATTCATTATTATTATTATATTCTTATTATTATATTAATCTATTATTATTATTATTATTATTTATTATTATTATCATTATTATTAAATTATATTATTATTTTATATTATTATTATTATTATTATTTTGTGATATTATTAATATTAATTATTGTTGCTGTTATATCGTTTATTATTATTACTTTGATTTATTATTGTTAAATGTTATTGCTTTATTATTATTTGGATTTGATAATATTCTTAATATTTATGTTTCATGAGTATTCCGATTTATTATTATTATTGCTTTTGTTATTATTGTACATTTTTTACTTTTTTCTTATCCTTGTCCTTTTACCTTGACTGAAAGAAATTTTCATCGGAAAGGTTATACCTTGTATTATTCTGCTTTAAAAAAATAGATTTAATTTATTTGGATAATAAAACAATTTCCATTTTT
>JABUQX010014595.1:17500-20000 GCA_015478945.1 Trachelipus rathkii
AAAGTTCGAGATACATTCGAATACTTATTAAAAGGAGATTATTTATATATATATATATAATATATATATATATATTATATATATATATATATATATATATAATATATATATATTATATGATAAGAAAATCCATTTTAGTTAGCCATTTTTTATTATTTGCCAACGTTTCAGGGAACATTTCCCATTTTCAAGGCTACAAACTAACAGCATAAGGTCGAATTAAAAAATAAAAATAGAAATATTATTTATATAAAGATATTCATATCTATCTTCGACAATAACATAAAAGGTGCTGTTCCTTTTCACTTGACTGAAAATTTATGTCCTTAAATAATGTTGGTGCTCTTGGTAAATATCACGACTTATAAACATTAAAATAGGAAAAGAAAAGAAAAGAAAACAGAAAATGTGAAGGTTAACTGTAATAGTTTTTTTAAAATCGCTTTTTTTTATTTTTTTTTTTAATGCTTAACATCAGAATTTGAATATACTATAACTTTAACCAAGAAAATCAATACTCACTCATGTATTTTAGTGTTGTTTTAATATTTGTTTTTATTTTGTCTTTATTTGTAGAATATTTGTTAGGTTATGTTTAGGTTAGGTTAGGTTATTAGGTTAGGTTAGGTTAGGTGGTTAGGTTAGTTAAGTTAAGTTAATGAAGGGTGTGGAAATCTATTCATTGCAATGCTTAATGACATTTCAAAATTTCAAGATTAAATATATATATATATATATATATATATATATATATATATATATATATATATATATATATTATATATATATAAAAATATATATATTATTATAGGGTATATATATATATATATATATCAATTATATATTATATACTGTATATATATATATATATATATATATATATATATATATATATATATATATATATACATTATATATATATATATATATATAATATATATATATATATATATATATATATATAATCTACTTACTATATTAAAACATAAAAGGAACGGTGAAGCACAAAAAAAGGAAATTGTTTTATTATCCAAAATAAATTAAATTCTATTTTTTTAAAGCAGTATAATAACAAGGGTATAAACCTTTCCGATGAAAATTTTCTTTCAGTCAAGTAAAAGGGACAAGGTCCCATAAAAAAATAAAAAATATAATAACAATAACCAAAGCAATAATAATAATAAATCGGAATACTCATGAACATAAATATTAGAATATTAATCATAATCCAAATAATAATAAGCAATAACATTTAACAATAATAAATCAAAGTAATAATAATAACGATAATAACAGCAACAATAATAATATTAATAATATCACAAATAATAATAATAATAATAATAATAATAATAATAATAATAATAATAATAATATCAAAATAATATAATAATAAAAAAAAATAATAATAATAATAATAATAATAATAATAATAATAATAATAATAATAATAATAATAATAATAATAATAATAATAATAATAATAATAATAATAATAAATAACTATATGATAATAAACTAGGAGCCCTGCTATCCAAATTTAAAGTTGGTCTTAGTTCCTTGATATGTAATGACTCGCCGATCAGAAGAAATTTTTTATCATTATGTTGTCTCAGTATTTCAAAGTTATCCATTTGTATATTGGTTTTCCATTTAACCGAATGATTTCTAATAGATGAAAATTCGTTGGTGGCTAATGTATTGCCGGTTCTGTAGGTCACTCCTTTATGGGATTCAACGCGGACTTTAGTCATACGCTCAGTGGAGAACACGTATGTTCCTAAAGGACATTTGGGACAAGAATAAAAATATGCAACTCCAGCCAGCATCGATTTTGGAATTTCGTCTTTAAAATGAAAGAGTGAGCCAATAGCTCTGAGATTTTTAAAATCAATGTTTTGATAAAATTTTAAGCAGCTTCTTAAAAAATGATGTATTATCACCCATAAAGGGAAAGGAAAGGACAAGTACATTAAGAGTTTGGGCACTGTTGTAGGGTTCACCTTTGGAATAAAAATATAATTTAAAATGTTTAAATTATTTATCTTTAAGCGAAATGTTAGGGAGGACATCCTTTGTCTCATATATATAATATATTTATATATACATATATTATATATAATATATATATAATTATCATATATATATTTATATCATATATATATATATATATATTATATCATATATATATATTTTAGTAAAATAAAAATAATATAGCTAAGTCATCAGTTGGTTATCATTAGGAGATAGCTAGCCATGTGTCATACGCGGAGGTTGCTATCTCAAAATTATTAATTTTTTATTTGTCGCCCTTGCGAATGATTCTAATAATCTGCTTAAAATCTTTCCGATAAATATTTAATGAAAACTTTTAATTTAATATTTTACTAAGTTTCTTAAAACCTCTATTTTTCCTGTAGAGCAAAATATTTCTTGCCGAAATATTGCACAGTGTTTACCTTAAAATTTTTCTAATTAGCTTTATAACTTTTATTACGCT
>JABUQX010014595.1:25000-28557 GCA_015478945.1 Trachelipus rathkii
AATAACACATTTTCTAATCGCTTTCCAAAATGGAATTTGGTAACAAAAGAAAAAAAACAAAAATTTGGCGTTCCTGAAAATCGCTCAAACGGATGACATTATTACAGGAAACTTATAAGAAATCAAATCTGGGAGGAAACTTTAAAAAACCTATTGCTCCATCAGAAACTCGATGGAATTTCAAAGAGCGCGCGGTTAGTATAAGTTTTTATCAAAGTTTTTGATGCCGTATCTGAATGGCATAACGACTATGAAGAATTTTATTAGAATATAAACATTCAAATATTTTTGGTTTTATATATATATATTTATAAGTATATTATCCACATACACTTTCTTTTCTATACTAAAAAAAAAAATATATATATATATTATATATATATATATATATATATATGAATAAGTATATATATATTTATATATAATTATATATACTATATTTTATATATATTTTATATATATATATATATATATATTATATAATATATATATATTTATATCATATATATATTTCATATATATATATTATATTATATTATATATTCATTATATATTATATATATATATATATTTATATACTGTAACTGTAGTCTGTTAGAACATTTCGATAAATATGTTCTTCAAAATTGTTCTATGTTTTTCTATAAATATTTTTTGTTAATTTTAAATACTTTTCAAGATTTAGATTTCTGAAATTATTTTAATATTCGTTGACTTTCATAAAATGTACCTGGATAACTCAACATTAAAAATGAGCATAAATTTAGCTTTTGGTAATGCATTTTTAAACTTTAACTAAATTGTGGCAAGGTCATTAGTTTGAAAAATGTTTATTTATTTCAATTTTAATTTTTAAATTTAAGAATGAGAATAATACTTGCGATGAATTTCCATTCTCATTCTTATTCAAATTGGCACAAATATAATATAATTAAATATTTGGTCTCCAACAAGAAAATAATTCATGAGATTGAAGCAGAGTTGTTTACTTTGGAATAATTTTTTCCGAGGCGAAGGCCTTGTTTCTTTTTTTTAGATATATTTAGGTGCGCTGGACTAACAACAACAAGGAAGGCAGGGATGAAATTCAAAATATTTCCAGTTCAGATGAAGAAAAAAAACATTTTTGTTATAGAATGTTCTAAAAATACATGATGCGCTAATTAATCTACAGCGATTTCAATTTTTCAAGCCACTCAATCTGAGCATTTAGGAATAAATGCGACGTCTATAGAAGGAAACTACATGAAATAACAAGGTGAGATCTGGTTGTTTTTCTTAGTTATAAATCTCCTTCTTATTTGCCTGAAGTGTATTAAAAAAAATAGACTCTGCAAAAAATTTATTTAATTTTAAAGGTTAATTTTATAACAAAACAAAAATCTTAAGCTAGGCCATAGGCTTACTTCATAGATAGGTTATATTTATGCTCATTTTTTATATGCTTGCATAATTATCCAGTGTAACTAAATTTGCAATCATTCAGAATTGAACCAATCTTTCATCCTTTTTCCATTTTATATTTGTAATTCAGTTTTCCATAACCAATTTTTTGTCTAGGGCAGAAAATTAACTATATATATTTTACTGAATTACCATAAATCCAAAATAACCAGATGAAAGATTAACAATTTTTTTTAACTAAAATTGGATTGCTGCAACCTTTGTTTTATCAAATAAATATCAATAATATAAACTAGTCTCATTTTTATAATTCAGTCATTATTTTTTACCATTTAGTCAATTATTTGATTAAATTTTTTTTCCTACTGAATTTGTTACTCCATAGGCTAGTCTTATATTTTGATATTTGAGAAGTTGAGAGAGGAGGCAGAATTATTAGTTACATTTATTTGGTGATTGTTTAGTTTAGGTCAGTCACCTCCAAGTTATCTTGCAAGTAACATTTCTTATAACCAGAGCCTATCTCATTTCCCAGTATATAAATTATAACCTTTTAAAGAATTTTATACCATCCAATCTCTTTGTAGTATATTATATTCAGTATAAATTTTTTCAGAGGGATTAAAACTACCCGACTGAATACTGCATCGTTCTTCCATCCATACCACTTAAGACAGAATCAATCTCTGCTAATTAATTATTATTATTATTATTATTATTATTATTATTATTATTATTATTATTATTTATTATTATTATTATTATTATTATTATTATTATTATTATTATATTTATTTATTTATAAATTAAGTTTTAAAAATTTTTCTGTTATCACAATTTAAGAGTTTCTTGGTTAATTTTTTTAGTAAATTGTTGCAATTTTTTTTAAAAATATTTTTTTGAAATTTTTTCAGAATCTTCATTAGGCGAAAATTTTGGCTAGAGGTTTTTTTATTATCGGAACCGTGAACAGGACAGGCAAGGGTAATTAAAGGATTGATTGGCTTGATGGAATTGGAATCATGCGTAAATAACCAACAAAAAAAAAATTTTTCATAAATATTTGCGATTCTTAATTATATTTTAACGAACTATAGACATTCATATCTGCAATTTTGGTTCAATTTACTCATACAAAAGCATATTGAAATCTTTTTCTTAATTTGATTTTTTGCTCAAAATTGCATATTTCATTACCAAAACCAATTTTCTACGATTTACCTATTGTAGGTCGAAACATAATTTTTACAGTATTTTTTCTTTTTTCAAAACTTTTTGCATATTTTATATGTGCAAGCACAATTTGTTGCTTCCATAACTTGAGTTGAAAGTTTTGCCCATGATTTTATTTTTTTTTTAAAGTTATAAATTTCACAATTTTTTTATAATTTTTTTTAGTTTTTTTTATTTTTTTATTCAAATTTTTTTTTATAAATACTTTTATATTAGTAACATTTTTTTTAATTAATTATGTCAAATTTCTGTTTAGAATATTTTTCTTAAAGTCTCAGCTGTTTTTCAATTTGTTTTAGTTACTGTTTTTAACTTTATTTCTCCTTTTCATAAATATTTTTCAACGTTGGCTGATAAATTGCGATCTGACTTCGCTCTCGTAGAGACTATAGCTTGAGCCAGCATCTTTTTTTCCAAAGATTTTTTTGACTATTTCGTAATTTTGACCTATTGCAAAACGAGTTTATCAATTTTTCTTGTCTTAATTTTTTGGCCTACAATTTTTTTTATTAAAACCATTTTCGAGTTTCTTTTGCCGAAAGCTTGTTGCATATTTTAATTTGCTATTAAAACATACAATAATAATAAATTATAAATAATAATAATAAAACATTTCTTTAATTATATCATTTTTATAAGTTTTTTTCTTTTCATATGGCTAGTTTAACCTTTTAATGTTAAAGTAAATTCATCGAGAGACTTTTAGAGTTAAGATAAAATCCAACCATATCCCCAAATCCTTAGTGGAAATGAAATAAAATAAATATATGGTTGAAGATTAAGGAGATAATTCTTTAAATATCTGGATAATGCAATACAAGATATCATTTTTTCCAAACATTTTGATGCAGATATTTGCACCGGAATTATAATTTGTGCTTTGACTATCAAAGTAATTCGCACAAAGGTGGGTATGGTGG
>JABUQX010014596.1:0-20000 GCA_015478945.1 Trachelipus rathkii
GTTGTGCTTTGGTTCGACGGTTGAATTTGATTGTTTAGCGTTTTCACATTTGTCGTGAAACGCTTTCGCGTTTTCGTGCGCCCTTCAATATATATATATATATATATATATATGACTGTTATAAGTGGTTGACTCCAGGGGCGAAAATCAATAATTAATGTATCGTTACTAATGGTAGGTAAATACATTTAAATTTTTGGGTAAAACCTAACCCTATTCTACTTTAACAAGTAAACAGCCTAGAGTGGGCTAACACAAATGACAACGGGTCAGCTGCTTATAAGTAAACCATATGTATAATAACATATATATTATATATATATATATATATATGTATATATATATATATATATACCATATATATGTTAATATATATATATGTATATAATATCATAAGTGATGATATATCTGTGTGTGTGTGTGTGGTGTTGTTGTTGTCAGGGTCGTTTATGTTAATAAAAATTTAAAAGCATGGATGTTTCCCAAAGGATATATTTATAATACTATTTACATATATTATATAAATAAATTCAAATGTGCGTACATACATATGTATAGTATGTATGCATCATATATATATATATAATAATATATATAATAATAATATATATATAATAATATATATATATATATATAATGATATATACCATATATAATAATAATAATAATAATAATATATGTATATATGTAATAATAATAATATGTATATATATATATGTATAATATATATATATGTTTATATATATATATATATCTCCTTTAAATATATATCTATATATATAAAAAAATATAATATAATAATAATATAATATATATAGATATAATAATAATAATATATGTAATAATATGTAATATATAATATATATATATATCTTATCTCTTATATTTACAGATATTATATATATACTCATATATATATTTATATATTGTGTGTGTGGGGGTAGGTGTGGGTAGGTGTGTGTGTGTGTAGGTGTGTGTGTCCAAGTGCTATATTATCAAAATAAAATGAAAGTTATAAATATCCAATCAAGATGAATACGATCAAAATTTCAAAACCACACTTCTTTTTTACAGATCTTCAAAGTTTCAGCGAGTGAAGGTTTAAAAAAATTTGTGTAAGATTTTCAATAATAAAAAAACAAAATGATTTCAAAATATTCAAAGAAACAATGGTTTATCCTGTTTGCTTACTGTGTTGAAAATATCCTGTTAGGATTTGCTGTTTCGCTTCTAGGGCCGTTTTTTCCTAAGGTAGTGAAAGGTAAAGGAGGTACTCCAACTCACAATGGATTAGTTTTTGGAGTTAATCATTTGGTAACCATATTTATTAATCCCTTGATTGTTGTAATGATCAACAAATTTTGTTCAGTGAAAGTTAGTTTTACAGGAATATTTATAGCTGGGATTTCCAATATTACATTCGAATTTTTGGACAGATTAACTGGGGTTGTGTTTTTCGTGTCTTTATCAGTTATATCAAGAATAATAGAAGGACTGGGCAGAGCAGTGGTTCGAAACTCTGGTATTGCTATAATTTCATATGAATTTTCTGAAAACGTAGAAACAGCTTTTGCAATCGTTCAAGCATTTTTATCATCAGGATAATTGATAGGACCTGTTGCTGGAGGAGCGCCATATGAACTAGGTGGATTTTACCTTCCTTTCGTTCCTATCGGAGTCCTCCTCGTGTGTTCTTTTAGTATGATAAACAGAAGTTAAGCTTTTCTGATTGACTGAGATGAATTTTGCCTCTACAGATATATTTCCTTTATTAGACCCACACCTATTTTTAAAATAAAGTATTTATCATAACCGATCTCGTCACAGGGATGCTGGCTTCAGGGCTAACCGTCGTTTTCAAACTACAGAATCTCACACAGCTTATATTCCATTTAAAATCTATTCTCCGTGATACTAAAAAAATATTTCTCCGTGGAAAATGCAATAATCTTTCTGGTTCCTCTTCCAAACATCCTTTCTTACATTTTGTGAAAATAATGTAACCTCTGCTTATTCCTCTTTCCTTTCTATAGATTCTTCCGAAGGCACAATTGTCGTTTCACCTTCCGCGAAAGTTGAACTCTTCTCTCGAACCTTCAAACTTTTGCCTCAAATTTCACGTTATACGATTCCGGTGATATTCCTCTTTTTCCACCTTCCTCAAACCCATTTAAGCCTACCATTATAATTTCTTCTAGATAAGTTATTTCCGCCCTCTCTGAGCTTAACACTTAGAAGACGTACTGTACTGCTGGTATTTCTCCTGCTGATTTCAAAACTTGTGTTTACGTGCCGGCAGGCTTCCTCGTTAAACCATTTCGTCTCTGTCTATCTATTTCGACCTTCCCTCTTTACTGGAAATGAGCTCATTTGGCCTGTGTCGAAAATAGAGAATCCATCTCGCCCCTTAGACTATCGTTATATCTCTTTAACCTCCGTTTTTTGTAAAGTTTTCGAATATATCCTTAACACAAAGATTTGGAAACAATTCTTCTAATCTTATCTCTGATCGCCAATATGGCTTTTGTAAGAAACGTTCTACTGGCAATCTTATTTTCTCTTTTCTCTCACTCTTGGTCTCCTGCCCTTCGGCTTCGGTTATTTGGTGAACCTTTTGCTGTGGCGCTGGACATATCAAAAGACTTCGATAGAGACTGGCATAGAGCTTTGATTTCTAAAACTTTGTAATATATCCTTCTTCTTTTTTACCTTCACTCTGATTTCTTCTCCTGCCGTTCTATAGTAGCAGCTGTAGATGGTCACCATTTATCCTTTAAATTTATAAATAGTGTTAATTCTCAAAGTTCTGTCCTATCCTCAACTCTTTCTTTTCTTTCCATTAATGACCTTCTTTCTATAGCTTCTTCACCTTTCCACTCCCGCGCTGATGAATTTACCCTTCATTCTCATTTCCTTTGAAAGATGTCTCACCCCAAAACAAGTGGCTAGAGGGGTGACATAGCAAAAACCAATGACCTTTTCGAATTTCTAATTGATTCATTGAAAACTTGGTTGTTTCTAATGCCCAAAAAAACTTAATTCCTGCATTATACTACTCGACATAATTTTTCACATAACAACCACATCTACGAAAACACACGACTCAAACGTTCGTCTGCTGTCCTCAATATTCTTGGTGTTTCTTTTTATCGGGAACTGAACTTAATTAAAAGATCACTTTATTTCTCTTTCTAAACCAACTTCTAAGGGGGTAGGTGTTTTGAGGCGCCTTCAAATTTCTTCACGTAATCCCCTGTCACTTGCTCTTTATAGGGTTGTCTTTCACCCCTGTTTGGAGCATCGCTCACACACATCTGGGGTTGTTCCTCTCACGCCTTAAAAAGGTGAAGTCTATTGATTTTTATCTTATCAATTCTAATGCTTTCACTAGCTCTCTCTGGTCTCTCTTTGACAGTCGAATTGCTGCCTCACTTTCTTTAACCTATCGTCATTACAACGGCTACTAATCTTATGAACTCTCATGTTCGAAATCACCTCCTTTATGAAACGCTCGTGTGATACGCTTTACTACACAATTTCATCCCTTCTCTTTCGAACTCATTGACCCAAGCCTTAACCCATATGCTCAATCTTATATGTTTTCCAGTGGTAAATTCTGCCACACACTCCCTTTATCTGGTTTCTGAAGTGTATTTGACTTGCACACTTTCAAACATCTGAAATCGGGGCATGTCGACCCTTGAATTGGACCTTACAATATATATTATGTATGTAATAATAATAATATATATATATATGTAATATATACTACTCTATATATATATGTATGCAGATTCAGGCGTGACTAAAGGTCCTTGGGATTTATAGGGGTGGAGTGGGACCTTTGGATATATATATATAATAATAATAATAATATATGTAATAATAATAATAATAATAATAATAATAATATGTAATAATAATAATAATAATAATAATAATAATAATAATAATAATAATAATAATATGTAATAAATAATATATATATATATATATATATGTAATAATAATAATATTAATAATATATATAATAATAATAATATATAATAATATATACTAATAATATATATAATAATATATATATATAATAATAATAATAATAATAATAATAATAATAATAATATATATATATATATATATATTTGTAATAACCTTGTAATATATATATATATATATATATATATATATATATATATATATGTACACTGTATAAAGATACATAAATATATATATATATATACTATATATATATATATATATATATATATATATATATAGCTTATATGCTATTTATCAGATTAGTACTCCTTTTTATTAGAGAAATTAGATATTTGCTTAAAAAAGTAATGATTTTTGGAAAGAGTATGTAAAAATGAGTATAAATTTTCTTTAAAAGGGAAAAGACATGTATTAAAGACTTTTCACTTTTTTGTACAAATTTAATCAAATTCTCAAAACATCTTTTTATTCTGCTTCCAAATGCATTATTACTATTTTTACCTTAAATATCTAATTTCCCCCTCACTCTCCAAAAATAAGTATCAATCTAGTTAATTGATATATATATATATATATATAATAACTAACATATATATATATATATATATATATATATATATATATATATAATATAATAATAACTATATATATATATATATATATATATATATATATATATATATATATACAAAAAATTATAGAATAAGAATGTTAACTTACCAAAATTCGTGAATATCTGTTCTCGGCTTGTCAAAATATTCGAAAGGATTTTTGCTTTATAGTTTACCAAAACGTTTTTCGCTCATTGCCATGAATTTATTAATCACTTCTTTCAGATCAAGAGTACGACATGTTTCATTTTCAATGATTAATAAAGCAATGCACTTAGCTTTGTTTGTGTCATATTGTTCCATAAAGTTTTTATTAACGTGAGCTTTGAAAACGACCTTTCAGCTGTTGCAGATGTTACTGGTAATATCAAATACAACTGAACTGCTGTACACAAGTCTGGTAAGCTTCTTGCGAAGCAGCTGTTTTCTACGAATAAAAAGTTTGCTACATCTTTAATAGTTACCATATATTTCATTTTTACTTCTGTAGTCATTAATGCTTTGAAGGTGATAATTGTTCTATAAACCGAAGATAAATCTAAATCATCTGTTTTCACAGTTGTGTAGCCAGCACAACACGCTTTCATTTAGTAGCTCTGCTATTGCTGCAGGAGGAAGAAATGAAAGCCAGCTCATTAACATTGTTCCTTTTCATGAAACGAGTAGTTATCTTACCTGTTTTTTAATATATCAAAGAGATTTATTGAAAACCACCCCCATTACAGCGAAAACTTTAATGAATTCTTCAATTCTTTCCATAGATAAAAGCTCATCAAAAGCTTTCTTTTAATCTCTGTATTTGACTCTGGAAGTAATTTTTGCTTTAATGTTCCAATGATGTGCTAACCGTTTCTCTCCCTACATCTTCAAATTTGTGTCTTAGCTCCATAAGTTTGATTTCACTTGTCCCCAAGGTAAGTTGCTTTCTGAAGATCTGTCTTTGGACTTTGCAATATTTTGAGACAACATTGGTGATTTCAATGCTTTGCTTTGAAACACAGACAGAGAATAAACTCGGTACCAACCTTGCAGGACCAGGCTTCGTTTCTTTCATGACTTCTTGCTCCGCCAAATATCATGAGATAAAGTTTGCCAAATACTAAATTGTTTTTATTGCTAGTAAGAATCATACTTGGATGACCACCTAGTTGGACTAATTTTTAATTGTTTTTGTGTTACATTCATTATTTATTAAGACAGTGTTACTTACCACCGAGCTATTTGAGGTGAAGCCACACATATATACTTTTTCCCAGAGTTTGTCATAAAATTTTTTGAAAGAGCCATTATATATTTTACAAAATTTGTCAAAAATTAAATTTAAATTATAAGCAGCACAATGAATGTATTCTGCATTTTGGAACAATTTTCTATATACGAGCCTTAGTCCTGAATTTCCCTCGCATATTTGCTCCTCCATCTTAGCCTTGACCTCTACATTTTCCTAATTTAATGTTTGTTATCTATGCCTTAATTATTTGTTTTCAAGTTTTCGGCACTGTTCTCTGTTATGTTATAAAAACCCATAAATTTTTCAGGGGAGGTGCAGCTATTTCTTAAGGGCACGCCCCAATTTTCACCCCTAAAAAATGGATATAAAATTCAGATTTTCAGTAATTTTTGATCCTATAAACCTCGCTCATGCTTTTTCTACCTTCCTAAAACATTGTTTTCAGGTGTTTTCCTGTGACTGTGGTCTTCCAGAATTTTCAATTTTCAAACCTCATGTTTTGACATTTTTTAGCCTCCAACAAGTTTTTCAAAACTGACTTCAAACTTAAATAACCATAAGAAAAGGTCCATTCTCTGAGTCAAAAGGATTTTCGATTTTTTGAGTTGTGCTCAGCGTTGTCAATTTCCAAACCCACTTTCTTTGGAAATGTAAAATTGCGATAATATTTTCCTGTGTTCGGCGAAGTGAATGAAATTTTCAGGGCATATGTAGTCGGGGTGAGGCACATTTTTACTTAGATTATTTCTTTGTATAGGCAATAGTTTTTTGGATTTGTTCTTGGAACAAATATTAAAAAAATTGTAGAAATTATTTTTTGAAATTTTTATTTTAATTATACAAAAAAATTATCCAGAAGTAAAAGATGCGCTCTCGTGCGACTACAAGCCCGGGGTACAATGTTGATCAAGATGAGTACAAAATATCAATTTTTCACTTTTCCAAATTCAAATGTTTGAAAAGTGAAATATTGGAATATTTTTATACTTGTCCATCAAACATCAAATTATCAGGCTTGTATAGTCGAGGCGAGGATGAATATTTTATGCTTATGTATATATATATATATATATATATATATATATATAATAACTTAATAATAATAATAATAATAATAATATATATATATATATAATAATAATAATAATATATATATATATATATATAACAATATATTATTGTTGTGAAAACTTTGTAGCTCGGATATTTCATTTATTATTCGTCAAATTGCACTTCGGGGTGGAGGGTGCCTTTACCTGCGCCCCCCCGCGCCGCGGGGTCTGCGGGGCCGTTAGTTGCCGCCCCTGTATGTATATATATATATATATATATATATATATATATATATATATATATATATATATATATATATATATATATATATATATTCTGTATATATATATATATATGGGAAGTTGCACAAACCCCAAGGAAAATTGAGACCAGTTTTCAAAAGTTTATTTAAATGAAAAGTTAGATAAATATATATTAAATATAAAAATCGTGTTATCAAGTAATAAAAATTTGATAAAAAATAATAATTAATGTAATAAAATGTGAATCATACGTCTGGCAGTGTAGTACTTACGACTGTGATTGAAGTAACGCAATATTTTGTTCGTCTTAGCTCAGTAATATTTATGACATAACAATGCGAGGATGTAGTGTGAGTTATTAAAAAATAATAATAATTAGACAGTAATGAGTTGTTGGTTTTCAATTTCATATTAATTGAAAAAAAGTTTAGCAAATGTAAAGAAAACTGTGAAATATATAAAGAAACTGTTTTTTATTTGAAATGTAAAAAATGTGGAAAAAATTATTGTTCTCCTCTATTAGGATTATTATTCGAAGGTATTAAAATTAATTTTCTTTTTTTGTTGTTAATTCGAGAAAAAAATGACCTGACCTGACGTGACCTAACCTAACCTGACCTGACCTGACCTGACCTAACCTAACCTAACCTGACCTAACCTAACCTAATCTGACCTGACCTGACCTAGCCTCATTTAACCTCTAGACCATAGGAGGAAAAAATGATTTCGTCCCTATAACATTTATTTATGTATCATAGAGGCTACGTGAGTTCCATGTGGGCGATAAGAAACTCTATATATATATATATATATATATATATATATATATATATATATATATATATATATATATATATATATATATATATATATGTAATAATATATATATATATATATATAATATATGTATATATAATAATAATAATATATATATATATATCTTTAATATATATAATAATAATATGTATGTATATAATATAATAATATGTATAATATGTAATAATTTAACTAATATATATATTATTATTATTATTGTTGTGCAAACCTTTATTCGCGGACGGGTTGGTGGTGCGTACAGCCTCCCTCATTCACACCTCTCCTCATCTCGCCCTCACCCCACCTCCTCCACCCCCTCTATCCCTCGCCAGCACCCCTACCCTCTTCCTCCCCATCCTCCTCCTCCATCTTCTCCTTTATTTCATCCATCCACCTCCTTCTTGATCTCCTCTCCTTTCTATCCCCTCCGCCTCCCAAACTCTTCTATTCTATCTCTGCTCCTCCATTCTCACTAGATGCCCATATCATCTTAACATTCCCTTCTCAGCTCTTCCCACCAACCCATCCAATCACATCTCTCCCCCACCACCCTATTCCTAATCCTCTCCTTTCTGCTACCCCACAAGCCGCTCTCAACCCCTTCATCTCAGATACTAACTTTTTCCTGGACCTAGCATTCAACCCCACGTTTCACACCCATACAACACCGCTGGTACACAGATTTTTCCAAACATACTTATCTTAACTTTCTGTGATGATCCCCCCTTTCCATATTTCTCTCAGACCACTCAAAGCCCTCATTCCTTCACCTATTCTATGTTCTATCTCCTCCTTCATCCCTCCCCCTTACCCAACTCCATCCCTAAATATCTAAAAATCTTTACTTCTTCCAATACTACACCCCCTACTCGAACCTCTAACCCCTCCCCCTCCTCTTTTCCTCCTCCTCAAACACTAACACTTTACTCTTACCTGGATTTATTTTAAGCCCCTTTTATCCACACCTCTCTCAAACTCCCTCACCAAATACCTCAGCCCTTCCGCGTTCTTCGCCACTAAGGCAGTATCATCCACAAACAGTATCATGTTCACTTCCCTTCTATGTTCCCATTCATCAATTCCACCCCCTCCCTCCTCACCATTCCTCTGCAAACACTCTCCCATAAACAAGTTGAGTAGCCACGGCCATTTCACACCCCTGCCTCAATCCACCCACCGTCCCAAACATCTCACTCTCCCCTCTAACACTCTCACACACATTCTACTATTCCCATAAAAAGCCCTAATACACCTTTCCCTAAATTACCCCCACCCCATTTTCCTCCAAAACCCTCCACAGTTCACTCTTCACTCTATCATATGCTTTCCTCTAAATCTAAAAAACATCCATTTTACTTTCCCTTTCCTCTCAATACTTTTCTCCACAAGCATCTTTAGTGTGAACACTTGGTCCACACACCCTCTTCCCTCCCTAAATCCTCCTTGTTCTTCCCCCATTCTCCCCTCCGTTAAACCTCTTACTCTCTCCATCAGTATTCTTTCCGTACACTTCCCCTACCACACTTAAAAGACATATGCCTCTATAATTTCCCATTCCATCCTATCCCCCTTTCCCCTTAACACAGGGAACAAGCATCCATCTCCCAATCACCAATTACACCCTCTCATAACATATGTTGTAACCTATGCAGCCATTCCTCACCCCTATACCTCCCTTCTGCAACATTTCCCCTTTCTCACACCATCCAGACCTGCGGACTCCCTTTTTTTCCTTTATTCACGGCCCTAATAATTTCCTCCATTTGTATTTCATCCTCCTCCCTCCCCACTTCGACTTCCATCCTCACCTCTTGTATATCTTCCTCCCCTACCCTTCATTCAATAGTCCACTAAAATACTCCCCCCACCTCTTCCTCACCCTATCCTCTCCTCCTATCCACTCCTCATCTCCTCCCTTAATCCTCTCCCCCAACCCCTCCTTCCTCTTTTTTATTAACCTCTTTCCAGAACATTTCTCCCCGATTCAAAATTTTCCGTCACTTTTCAACACCATTCATCCTTTGCTCTTCTCTTCGCCCTCTCCACCGCCCTCTTTGCTTCCTCTAACCCTTCTATGTTCCTCCCTTCTTCCCTACTTCCCAACCATTTCATAAGCCTCCTTTTTCCTTTTCACCACCTCCTTCACCTCCTCCTCACCATTCACTCCCTTTCCTTCTGCTTACACCCACCCTTTTTACTCCCCCTTCCAGCCTCTTCACATACTGCCTCTCTTTCCTCCTCCACCTCCCCAATTCCGTCCCTCTCGTTTCTCCACCTATTCCTCCTTACTTCTCCTAAACTCCTCTTACATACCTCTCCTCCGCCACAGCACATCCCCTTCCTCTCTTCTTCTCCCACTTTCCCTCACCGTCACCTCTCCTCCCACCCTTATCCTGGCGATCACCAAATAGTGATCGATATCCCCCTCCCCGCCCCTCCAAATACATTTTACATCTAATAATCTACCTCTATCTTTCCCATTTACACACACATAATCTAGTATCGCCTTCCCTCCCGTTATCTCACTCTTCCATGTATACTTATTATCATTTTTTTTGAACCACGTATTCCCCACAATCATCCTTCTTTCGACACATAACTCTATCAGACTTTCTCCATTATCATTCCTCTCCTTACCCCAAAAGGTCCTACGACTCTTCCCTCCCTCCTCACTTTCTATTCTTGCATTCAAATCTCCCAATAGACAAATTTTTTCATTTACCCCAGAACTTTCCCAACACTCATTCAATTCTCCCCAAAATCTTTCTCTCTCCTCCTCTCTCGCTCCATTCACTGGTGCATATGCACATATAAAACCCCCCCCGAATTTCACTTTAACCCACATTATCCTAGAACTCACCTGTTTACACAATCTCACCTTGTCCCACATCTCTTTCCTCCTTTATTCCCACCCTCCCTCGCTCTCTCGTTCACCCCTGATACCATACCCTTGTATTATCCAAACTCCACTTCCCTCTTCCCCTTCAACTTTGTTTCAGTTATCCCCAACACTTCCTTCCTTTACTTCCCCCATTCACCCCACTTCCTCCCTCTTCAAATCTCGTTTACCCCTCTCACATTCATACCCCCCACCCTAATTACCACTCTCCATCTTTCCCTACTTCTATATATAACTCAATCAGGCTGTACGCTTTGTGCACCCCACCTTAGGTACTTCCCAACTCCTAGGGCTGCCACCCCGCTCACCAACCCACAATAACAATAACAAGAAAAAAAAAAATAAAAAAAAATAAACAAAAATAAAAATATATTAAAGTTACCCAAAATATACAAAGAAATGCTAAATATACCCACAACTACAATAATAATAAAAAGGTTAAAATAATAATATAAAAGGTTAAAACCTACACTCTATAATTTATATATTTTTTTTTTCTTTAAAATTTACCCGTTAAAACTCTATCCATCCATTAAAATCCCTATTTACTTATTTAAAATTCCCCAAATCAAACCCCCCATTAACATTAAAGCTATATACAAATATTAAAAAAAAAAAAAAAAAAAAAAAAAAAAAAAAAAAAAAAAAAAAAAAAAAAAAAACAAAAACAAAAAAAAATAAAGAATTTATCAATATCACTCAAATTTAAAACCTTTCCTCGCAAATTTGTCTTCGTAGGAAACCTTCTGCCGACCTCAAATTTATAGAATACAATGTTTACGTAAATAAATTCTATTAAATGCTCATATTTCCGCAAAATAAGCGGCAATGCTCGTGCAACACTTTAATTAAAGACAAAATAAATCAACCAATGATAAGTTTATAGACACCATTATTATCAACTCACAGTATCGCCAAAATTTGGTTTAGTCGAAAATAGGCAATAATAGGTAATAACACAATTCAGTTACCTTAAATTTTCGGATCTTACTCAATACAGCAAGCAATGCTCACGAAACTAATTATGTTTTAAACACCCGATCCTTTACGCACATCACTAAAGGATTTAGATAACTTACAATATTCCATCGAAAATACTTAATATCACCACCAAGTTACAAACTGCATTTTCCTTCTTCGTTTGATCTATATTTCCAATCTGTTTACCAATTCAATCCACGATTTGACCCCATCAACAAAGAAGGCAGTGATCCCATCCAATTCGTAGTTAAAATAAACTTTTAAGTTGTCACTTTTCCGTTTATATCTTGTACGGATTATCTGCTTTAGTGACGATCTTGAATATTATCACGTACCTCTCTGTAAATTGTGATTTTACCGATCTTGAAGTTGTGATTTAAATTTCTAGTAGTAGTAGTTAAATTATTTATTTATTTCTACTCTGTTATATGTAGATTTTAAACTAAATCACAAATAGTAAAAACGTTTTAGTAAATCATTACTAGATGGAATTTGCAAAATAGTGCAATCACACGAATTGAGATTGTGTAATATATCAGAGTAACAATCTCCACAGAATGACTTGAAGTTGTGATTTAAATTTCTAGTAGTAGTAGTTAAACTATTTATTTATTTCTACTCTGTTATATGTAGATTTCAAACTAAATCACAAATAGTAAAAACGTTTTAGTAATCATTACTAGATGGAAATTTGCAAAATAATCTCTCTAACAACTTCTGTAAATCTGCTTTTCCTCCTCTTATTTCCGATCTGATGGTTCTGTTGCTATTTCTCCAACTGAAGGCCAATCTCTTCGGCCTTCCTATTTTCCTTAACTCAACCTGGACATTCTGATATTCCTCTTTCTGTCACACAATTTTATTTGATTTTATTTTAATTAGGAAGAGAAAGTATGTTTCACTATCGCTTAATAGGAATCTTTTGGGGTATACAGTTTCATCCCTTTTCATGCTTGCCCCATTCACTTGGAGTTGTCAACTTTATGGATTTTGAAGAAAGATAGTGAGCATGTGTTCTGTTGATTGGGAGTCTTCAATCGAGATTTATCCTTACTGCTGCCAACACTTACATCAACACTCCCATCTCAACAACACCTCAATGGATACACTGTGGAGATTTCATAAGCTCTTAATAGATATTCACCAAACGATACAGATTTTCTGAGCCCGCATTTTCAAAGCTGGTGCCAACGCCTACATACTCAAGTATATTCTAAAATGATCTTCAAAAGGCATATCATCAAATCCCAATTCTCTCCCGGATCGACATAGAAAAAAACGCGCAGTCATACTCCTTTGGCTCTCTTCCCGAAAGTTTTTTTTTTAAATAAAAATCCCATAGTCAAAACAATGCGGGAGCTACATTTCAAAGAGTGATGGATTCAATCTTTAGAGACCGTCCTGTTTTACAATTTGGACGATTGTCTTATCTTCTCTACTTCAAAAACTGAACTGAAATTCATCTCAAACAAGTTTTCCACCTTCTTCAAGAAAATTTCAAAATTTCATTGGAAAAGTGTGATTCTGACCAGACTTCACTAACTTTTTACGGTTACATAAGTCTTCTTCAGAAGGATTGACAACTCTGAAAAAAAAAAGGGAGCAATCACATTTCCCTTCCACCAATTCAGGATTGTCACTTCCGAAGTATGACCTCGGAATGCTGGGTATTACAGATGATTTATCAATAATTTTGGGCTAAAAACGGTTTTTCACTCTCGATACGGCAAACTTTCGCCCTAAAGAATAAGCCGCCATCATATTGAAGCTCAAGAAGAAAATAAAAACTTTTCAAGAAACTAAGGAACCCCTCGAAACGCAAAAACATTTAACGTAACTCCACTACAATTAGTAACAAACAGCAGTCAAACACCAATAGGAGCAGCTTTACCAGATGGTTGAATGCTGACTCTGTTCCCATAAGATCTGTCCAGTAATAAGGCCTGCCTCAATTTAGAGATAGTAAAGAGTTAGATTTAAGAGAACAGTTAAACACAGGCCTGACCTTTGTTGATACTTGTTCATCAGTTTATAATAACAGGTCTGTGAGGAACCCAAATAATGAATATTTTTTATACTCAGAGGGAGATTACCTGAACTCTTTCAAATACCATCAGCTAATTTTTGCTGAAAGACATCATCATAAGCTTTAACTAAATCTTTTCCTTTCTAAATTTTCATGAACTCTATTAAGCACTTGCAAGAGGCAAATGTTATAGTTTGATGGGCAACAAGGGATGTTTATCTTCAATCTGAAGACTTTATGATATTTTCCATCTTTGAACTCTATACCAATTTTGGACTTTTTCCCAATCTCTTTCAAATCATCTTCAGATTTATTGTTATGCATACCTTCAATACCTAAGGACTCTAATTTGAACATGTTTTCTAATTCTTGCTCTACCTCTGAATTAGTTAGGATAGAGAAAAATAAGGTTAAATAAAAGAAAAAAAAAAAATGGGGGGTAAAACCAGGGGGGTTTAAGATGCATTGTAAAATTAAGTTAAATCTCAATTAAGTGTTTTTGATTTTGAAATATCTCAGTCTATTTTGATTTTGCACAATTGCGGTGGATTTGAACTCTTATTTGATTATTGTATACTAAAATTAAGTAAAATTTTTCCAAATGGAATAATAGAAGCTATCTCTTAACTTAAAAGGAGATCCACTCATACATTTAATCAATTCTAATTGAGGTACTTTATTAAATCAATGCCTGCTATGGCATCCAAAGCACAATATGAGTTATTAGACTCTTTATACATAGCCAGGAAGAGCCAGTTTGACAGCATTATTTCTTAAATTAATGTAGAGCCTGTATCTACGAATACTAATCTCATAACTTAATTGAAGATCCTCATCAACCAAGAGAGGAAGGGTGAAACAAGTACTGGTCCATATATACCATCAAGAACAGTCTCCTCAGACTGCGGGGGTAACACTAAATAGGTTTTTATAATCGTATTGAAGTGCTTTGATGATTCTCAAACAGATATGAGTTGGTCAAGAATTCTTTTTAGAAAGGTGGCCCTCCGTGAGCTCACGTCGATCTGGGCATCGACGAACAGAGGCTGAAACTTTTACCTTCTACCAACCCTTATAGTAATTGATGGCAACAAATATAAATTGTTGGTACGATGGCTAAAAACTAAGACATACATTTGTAAGACAGAAACTTTTTCTTTGCTTACAAATGCTGCTGAATTAATGAAATTCTTTTTACAATTTGCAGATGGGCGATTGCTATATTTTTTTCCTCAGCAGGGTCATTTGTTAATCATGTTTTAGGAGCTTGAACATTTGCTGCAATAGATTTTATCTCATGACACCTTCATAAAATCTCTTTTGATACCTTTTAATCCTGCATTGCAATAGTTTGTCATCACATGACCTTTGGGATGAACAATAACTTACATGATTTTTTGAATAACCTTTGATTTTTAGAAGTGGAAGAATCAATTTACTAAGAGAAGCTTCATTTCCACCATCCACTTTAGTCTGAGTTTTTTAAATTCTGCAAAGCAGAATTGAAGTCAGGTCCTAATTATTAGATTAAGGACTTCATTTGCCTTTGATTTTTCATTATTTATTATAACTGATAATTTAGGTCTTATCCGAAGTAATTTTAATTTTTAAAAATTTCGAATTTAATGTATCTATGGAGGAACATTTGGATTGAAATTTTGACCCTTTATTATGATTGAACATCTTTTCAACAATATTTTTTGATAACTTCATTATAACTAATTAATTTATTTGATTTAAAATAAGGTAATTTTTGGTAAATTCAACTTGCAGATTAATTTTCATTTACTTACCACATTAGTAGGTTTAATTTTTTGATACAAATCTATGTGGTTTTAAGTACTACTAATCCTTTGTAGCCTCCTCCAATGATATTTTTTGAGTTTTATTATAACTCTCAGTTCAATATATTTTAATGTTCGGTGATATCATTTAAGTAATACCCTGTCGCTATTGTATCGTTGGGTTTCAATTGAAGGTTTTTTTAAGTTGATTCTTTTTTTTTAGTGATTTCATCAATGAGAAAATTTTCATCTAAAATTCATTTTTATTTCTAATGATTCTATAGAGCCTTCTTAATATTATAACTTTATTGTCCACTAATAGAAAGATTCTGAATCAGAGTGTATTGCATACTTTTATTTTATACTTTAATTTTATTTTTTTTAAGTCAGTAATGTTTAATAAAGGATTCAACTTAAATATTTTCTTGTGTTATTTAGAATCTTAATTGGAAACTCTTTATTTAGAGTTTTTTTGAAATGAAGGTTTTATAAGCAAACTTATCAGTTTAATTTGCCCTCTAAACAGAGAACTTCTACATCTGTTATATTGCATTATGTAAAGAACAGTTATCTCACTGCTCACAACATTAAGCCCAAGCTAACGTTAATCATATTTTTTTGAGGGGTTGATATTTTTTAATTTCTTCACCTTTTTAAATTTTTATTTTTAATTCACTTAATTTTTGTATTTAATTCGAGCATATGGTACTTGAATCTGACTTAATCAAACTCCTCATTATGTAAAACTCTAAGAATAAGGGAGTCAATTCATTATCATTAAATATTTTTTATTATAATATTTGTATCCTTTTTGTTTAATATAAATTATTAATCAAGGACTCTACTTCCTCTACAAAATCTTTTACATAAACTGCATCTTATCTTTATTATTATCTGTAGGGCTACTCTCTATCTGACTAAGATAAATACCTACTTGTTGCCTTGAGGGATGAAATGGCTTGAAATATAGGCTTAGATTTTTTTATTAACACTATCAAGAAAGGGCTTGTTCTCTGGGCAGACATTTTCGCTTGAAATTTGCTAGAAATGACCCAAGGACAAAAGAGAACCTTGAAGAAAGAGAAAAATGGAAGATGGCCCATTACCACATCAAATTATTTGATCTGAATTTTTGAAGGGTCTAGAATTGGACCTAAAAAAAATTATAAATTTTGAAATATTATTGATCTAGGCTTACAAGGCCTAACTTGAAATTGAATTCTTTGAGATAATAATGAAAGATGACCTAGTGCACATACAAATTAATTTGATGTGAATTTTTGAAAATGTCTAGAAGACCCAAAAAAAAAAATTAAATTTTTGAGGTTGAAAGTTATCTAGGCCTTACTAGGCTACTAGGCCTAGTTGAGCTTGATTTTTTTTGGGAGGAAAGCACTAAAAGGGAATGGTAAGGTAATGATGCATTTGCTTATCTAACCTCATACCAAATTTTTTGATTATAATACACTAGACTTAACTAACTTACGACAAAAACAACCAATAGTTTTTTAGTCCTCGATAGGCCCATGTGGCTTCTACGTCTCTAAATTTTCATATTTACCATATAAAGGTCTGGATTTTAATGATTAATTTTAGTAGTAATATACTGTACCTAAACTATCATAACTGCTATAAGCCTCGGAATGGATAGATTATAATTTGCAATAATAGGCACGAGTTATCAAGATCTTGCACAAACCGTTCGTTGAGACAATAATAGA
Source organism: Trachelipus rathkii (assembly GCA_015478945.1). Lineage (NCBI taxonomy): Eukaryota > Metazoa > Arthropoda > Malacostraca > Isopoda > Trachelipodidae > Trachelipus > Trachelipus rathkii. The sequence continues at coordinate 17,385 of JABUQX010014596.1, forward strand.
TTACCACAAAATTGACGAAAAGTTATTTAAAGCAGATTAACATTAATGAACGAAAATTCTTTGAAAAGATTTTAAACTAAAAATAATATATTGTACAATGGTATCTACATAAGTCTTACCTTGAATTTGTTGTTTTCAAAAAGAATTTAAATGCTCTTTGAGGAATCTTTTGTAGCCCTAAAACAACTCAGCCTTTTGCCTTTGGTAAAATAGCACTTACATTAACTCATTAGGGTAAATGGATTGGTGAGTAGAAGGTAAAGACATAGTAGAAATATTACTAGTACTTCAAACCAATGTTATAATTTTCGGCCCATCTTGTGTGTGTAGTGCTTTTGTAGTTCCCGGCAAAATTTCCCGCCAAAAAAATTAAAACATATTTAAACTGCTTTGTATTTAGCAAAATTATTTTTATTATCACGAATATTTTTAGTATTTATCGTGGTAGGATTTTTTTTCAGGAAATGGCTAACAATATTTTTTTAAAATTGTTAATTTACTTTTTGTTCGATATTTGGCATTAATTAGGGCAACCCAATGAAATTTTGTTTTGACATTTTACGTTACATTATTAACCAATCAAAACGCTTCTTGCCAATGATGACATAGTGACGTAAGCCAGAAAGAAAGCCTTTTTTGTGAAGGTAGGGACACCCGATAGTAAAAAAAGAAAACTACCAGTTTATCGATATATATCGACTATATATATATATATATATATTATAGTATATATATATTATATATATATATATATAATATTATATATATTATATATATATATATATATATATATATATATATATATATATATATATATAGAGAGAGAGAGAGAGAGAGAGAGAGAGAGAGAGAGAGAGAGAGAGAGAGAGAGAGAGAGAGAGAGAGAGAGAGAGAGAGAGAGAGAGAGAGAGAGAGAGAGAGAGAGAGATGTGTGGTTTGAAGAAAGGGGTAAATGAGAGAATAAATGAAAGTACGTTGAGATGGTTTGGTCATGTGGAAAGGATGGATGATAGTCGGTTGGTTAAGCGGATGTATAGTATAGTGGTGAGTGTGATGGGAATCGACCGGCTGTGAGATCGAAGAAAAAGTGGATTGAATCTGTAAAGGAATGCCTGGAGTGATATATATATATATATATATATATTATATATATATATATATATATATATATAATGTGTGTAATATATATATAATATAATATATATTATATTTAATATATATATAATATCTATTGGAGTTATATATATATATATATATATATATATATATATATATATATAATGTGCGTAACATGCACCTGAATCTGAAAAGTTGTAGAAGAATATGACACAAGTCGAAAAGAAAACCGAGCCTTACCGCCCCCTTTAGACCATTTAGGGAGAACTATATAATATATATATATATATATATATATATATATATATATATATATATATATATATATTATATAATATATATATATATATATATATATTATATATATATATATAGTATATAGGCCTATATTATCCAGGTGGATACCCTGGGTGGATTATATACGCGGAGGGACGGAGGGTGTGATGGCAGAGATCACATTAGGCTAAACGCAAGTTAGGAAAGAGATTGCATTGCTTTGTGTATCCTTTTGATGAAGGGTTATAGTTTAAAAAGAAATTAGTTTAACGATGGAGTGTTTAGCACCTCATATTGCTTATACGGCGCAAAGACATGGTGTACTACCAAAAGGCATGAAAGTAGGATACATGCAGGCAACGGAGATGAAGATTTTGAGAGCAATAATTGGAAAGACTAAGAAAGATAGAATAAGGAATGAAAGAGTCAGAAGGGAAGTGGAAGTGCACACCTCTGGTGAGGAGGATAGATGTGGCAAGAATCAGATGGTGGGGAAATTTGGGAAGGCTGCAGGAGGACAGGCTGGCGAAGAAACGATGGGAGTGACGCCGGATGGAAGAAGACGTAGAGGAAGCCAAGGAAGAGACCGGAGGGAGTCGGTGGAGATCCGTTGATGAGCACTGTGAGCTGCCTATGTTGAGGAAATACAGAGAGAGGCATGTGAAAAGAAAGGCCGCAGTGAGACGCATCTGAGTCCACTGATGGGTCGTGGAGAATGATAAAGTAAGGTATATATATATATATATATATATAATATATATATGAATATATATATATATATATATATATATATATAATATATAAATATATATATATACTATATATATTATATATATTATATTATATATATATATATATATATATATATATATATATATATATATATATATATCGCAGATTACACTGAAATATATTGCTTATAAAATAAAAAGAAGCATTTTTTGTGTAAAAATCGTTGATAATCTGGAAAAAACTATCGATTATCGAAAAAAATAAAAAGTTTATTCAATATCGATAATGAAAATAATATTGAGTAATTTTCGATATGGATAAGCTTTGCGCAGCAATTTTAGAGCATTTTATTTGCAATTTTTGTTTAAATTGAAGAAAAGTAAATTCCAGTGTTAAATAAAAATGCCCAGAAAGTGTGCTGCACTACATTGCTGCAATAAGTACACACGTAATTAAGAAAACATTAATTTCTTTGGCTTTCCAAAAGATAAA
>JABUQX010014596.1:25000-32500 GCA_015478945.1 Trachelipus rathkii
TGACAGCAGAGAATAAAGAGAGCTGAAGAAGGCATTAGATTATAGATTTATGAATAAAAAGGAAAAGAAAGGATCATAGGCATATATCAAAACAAAATATTATTGTTTTAAATACTGTAGTAGACCCAAGATACTAACTGACTTTATTTTTTAAATGAAATAAGTAATTGGAAGTAGAAAACGGATGCTTGAAGAAATATGCAATTAATTGAAGGTAGATAGTGATAATAGTAGTAGCAGTTCAGAAGAAGGTTCAGGCGATGAGTCAATTTTCAGAAACGATCATTATCTACAATAAACTTAGATTGGCCAAGTACCTCAAAATCATCAGGAGCATTAAGAAAAAAGAAATTACTGAAAAGTTACTTAGTTTTTATAAGTTTGAAGAAAGGTGAAAGTGGCAGCGAGTCAGTTAGTGTAAAAAGGAAAAAAAGAACAAAATCAGTGCTTTTCAAAAGGTGAAAATTCTTAAAGAAATTGATTTTTTTTTTTTACGCAAGAAAAACATATTTTCAAAAGTGTTTAAGGAAAGTTAATTAAGGAGACCAAATTCCGGTTCCGGGCGGGATTTTTTCCAAATTTCGGCCGGAACCGGAACCGGTAGGAAATCTACAAAAATTCCGGCCGGAATTCCGGCCGGACCGGAATTCGGTACACCTCTAATATATAGATACTATAATATATATATATATACTATATTAATATATATATATATATATATATTATAATATTATATATATTATATATATATATATATATATTATATATATATATATATATTATATATATACCGTTATATATATATAAATATTATAATATTATATATATATTAATATAGTATATATATACATATATATATATAATATATATATATACTATATAATAATATATTATATCTATATATATATATATAGGTGAGTATATATATATATATATATATGGCCAGTCTCCAGATTAGGTGTCCCCTGTATCTAAAAAAAAACACTATATCTACATAAAAACTGAATACATTTTTGAATTCAGCGTACATTGTAATGCAAGAACCAAAAAAAAAAATTTAATAATTATTAATTTTAATAAATAACTCCAAAAAATGTTATAATCGTACGTTTCCAAACTTAATTTAAACATGATACCCATAAAAAATAAACGTTTTCTTTATATCTTTTCAATACTTTAGGGGAAACTAAAAATAATGGCAAAAATTAAAAAATACGAAAAATTAGTTTAATTAAAATTAAAAAATTAAAATTGCATATAGGTCAGGTCAGGTAAATGTAAAGATTGGATCCACACATCCTCTACCATTACTAAACGCACCTTGTTCTTCACCAATCAGTCCTTCAGTCACTCAACGCACTCTTTCGACCAAAATATTAGCATAGTATCTTCCTTGCAACACCGTAATAAACATTATCCTATAATCCTACAGTTTAACCTTATCCCTATCATACTATTATTGCTCTCCTCCAATCCCTCGGAACTATACCCTCCATAAACGCTTTGATACACAACTTCCAAATCCAATCAATCACCATCTCGCCTATATACTTTTACTGGATTGACGACAAAACTTTATTCTTTTATTCCTCATATTTTTAAATCAACTTAATTAAAACTCTTTTGACAGGGGATACAAATTAACGTCATATTAATGGTTATTATACAACAACTTAAAGTTCCTGAACACATTGCTCCTGAAAACGGGTTCCCATATTTATAATCGACTCAACTTGTTCGAAAAGTTACTTCAAAAAATTTATAGACAAATCTCAGGCTAAATTAACAGCTCCTAAGGATATTTTTGTATATGAGGTTGCCTTTCTGGGGAAAAATCAGTTACAAAATTCGACGTAAAAATTGATAAATTTAAAAATCAAACTTTAACACAGATAAAATTTAAATTTATAATTCGAATAAAATAAAATTAGAATTTAATTTAAATTTAAAAGATAAATTCCTTTTACCTTCATGATCGACAATAATATATCATTCAATGCTAATGCTGACTTATTCTTTGAGTTGGAGTCGGAGTCGGGGAGTCGGTAGTTTTGAAGAGAGTGGAGTCGGAGTCGGCAATTTTGAAAGGGTGGAGTCGGAAGTCTGTATTTTGAAGACCGGGTGGATGTCGGAGTTCAAAGTCGGTCAATTTTCAATAGGGTGGGAGTCGGAGTCGGTATTTTCAAAAAAGAGTGGAGTCCGGAGTCGTATTGTTCAAGAGGTCCGGAGTGGAGTTGGAGTCGGTAATTTTGGGAAAGAGGTGGAGTCCGAGTCGGAAAATTTTTGAACGCGACTCCACAACCCTGGTTGACGCGATGGCCACTACGTAGGAAAGACATAAACGAAGCCTTTCCATACGTATTGTTGAGCATAAAGGTATTTCATTTTAGAACTCTAGACCATTTTACATCATCCCACCTTTTCAGCATAAATGCTCATTCTCTTCAGGAAAACAACGATATACAGGATACGAATTTTTTTTGGAATAATGTCCCTAACTGAGGAACCCAATCTTTAGTTGTTAGAATCCCTTGTATATTTTGGCATCTCAAACCGACCGTAAATGAAATCTAAGTTTTAACAATCTTTTATACTGAAGTGAGGTTTTGTTTTAATCATTGAACTCTAAACCACATATTATTGTAATCATTAATTTATATCTATATGGTTTGTTTATTTCAACTTTTACTTATTTTAACTTTTTAATTAATTTATATAATATTGTTTAAAATTTATTATTATATTGTGTCTTGAAAATGGGGAAGAAGGATTCTTACCCAAAACTAGTCGGCAATAAATAATTAAAATGTTCAAATTCTTTTTTGGTTATCCTCTGCCATTATCATATATATACTATATATATATATATATATATATATATATATTAAGTATTTAATATATATATAGATATTTATATAAATATAAATAATATATTATATATCTATATATATATAATGACTAACTTTATATCCATAATGGAAATTTTATTTAGAATCATAAGAATAATAATATCAATATTTGTTTAAAAAAAAAGAAAAATAATGATAAAAAAATAATTTGGCAAGTTAAAAATACCAAAAGACTTGTAAGTACTTTGCAAATTTTCAAGTACATAGAGGTCCAAAGTAACAAGTACACTTGTACTTGGACTTAAGTACATTTTTGGAGTACTTGTACTTGTCTTGCAGTTTTCTAAAACCAGGGTGTGTTGTTATTGCAATTAATGTACTTGCAATGATGAGAAACAAACCAAAAACCGAACCCGCTTTTTGCCAATTATTTTTTTTATCATATTTCTACATTATTGATATTATTATTTCTTATGTATTCTAAATAAATTTCCATTTATGAATATAAAGTATGTCATATATATTATATATATATATATATAATATATATATATATATTATATATAATATTATTATTATATATAGTATATATATTTTGGACCGAATTGCCCCGTTTTAGGTATATATATAATGGCGAGGATAACCAAAAAGAATTTGAACATTTTAAATTATTTATAAGCCGACTAGTTTTGGGTAAGAATCCTTCTTCCCATTTTCAAGACACAATATAATAATAAAATTTTAAACAAAATATTATATACAATTAATTAAAAGTTAAAATAATATAAAGTTGAAATAAACAAACATATAGATAAAATTGATGATTAAATGAATATGTGTTAAGAGCTCATGATTAAAACAAAACCTCACTTCAGTATAAAAGACTGTTAAAACTTAGATTTTCATTTAAGGTCAGTTTGAGATGCCAAATATACAAGGATTCTAACAACTAAAGATTGGGTTCCTCAGTTAGGGACATTATTCCAAAATTCGTATCCTGTATATCGTTGTTTTCCTGAAGAGAATGAGCATTTATAGCTGAATAGGGGGGATGATGTAAATGGTCTAGAGTTCTAAATGAAATACCTTTTATGCTCAGAAATACGTATGGAAAGGCTTCGTTGTCTTTCTCTAGTAGGTGGCATCGGCAAGTCACCAGGGTTGGTTGGAGTCCGGTTCAAAAATTTTCCGACTCCGACTCCACCCTCTTCAAAATTACCGACTCCAACTCCGACTCCGACCTCTTGAAAATTACCGACTCCGACTCCACTCTTTTGAAAATTACCGACTCCGACTCCACCCTATTGAAAATTACCGACTTTGACTCCGACTCCACCCTCTTCAAAATTACCGACTCCGACTCCACCCTTTTCAAAATTGCCGACTACCTTTATACTCATCAATGCGTATGAAAAGGCTTCGTATTGTCTTTCCTATGTAGGTGGCATCTCAGTCACCGCACTTGTAATGATATATTACTGATGAGCATAAAGGTAAAGGAAGTTTATCTTTAAATTTAAAATATTTCCCAATTTTGTTTCCACTCGAAAATATAAATCTAAATTTTATCTGTGTAAAGTTTGATTTTTAAACCACATCAATTTTACGTCGAATTTTGTAACTGATTTTCCCCAGAAAGGCAACCTCATATACAAAATATCCTTAGGAGCTGTTAATTTAGCCTGAGATTTGTCTTTTAAATTTTGCTGAAGAGTATTTTGAAAAGTTGAGTCAATTATAAATTCTGGGAACCCATTCTTCAGAAATAATGTTTTCAGAAAATCAAGTTCTTTTGTAAAATTAACATAAGATGACGAAATTTTGTATCCCTGTCAAAAAGAGTTTTAAATAAGTTGATTTTAATCATTTAGTTAAAAGAATAAAGTTTGTCGTTAGTAATAAAAGTTATATAGGCGAGTGGTGATTGATTGGATTTGGAAGTTGTGGTGAATCAAAGCGTTTATGGAGGGTATTAGTTCCGAGGGATTGAAGGAAGCAATAATAGTATGATAGGGATAAGGTAACTGTAGGTATTAAAGGGTAATTAGTTTATTGAGTGTTGCAAGGAAGATATACGTGCTAATATTTTGGTCGAAAGAGTGCGTTGAGTGACTGAAAGACTGGTGTGGTGAAGAACAAGGTGCGTGTTAGTAATGGTAGAGGATGTGTGGATCCAATCTTTACATTAAAAACCTTAACTATATGCAATTTTAATTTTTTTAAATTTTAATTAACTAATTTTTCGTATTTTTTATTTTGCATTATTTTTAGTTTCCCTAAAGTATTGAAAAGTATAAAGAAAACTTTTATTTTTTATGGGTATCAAGTGTGTTTAAATTAAGTTTGGAAAAGTACGATTATAATATTTTTTTGGAGTTATTGTATTGAAAATTAATAATTATTTAATTTTTTTTTTTTGGTTCTTGCATTACAATGTACGCTTGAATTCAAAGAATGTATTCAGTTTTTATGTAAATATAGTGTTTTTTTTTTAGATACAGGGGACACCTAATCTGGAGACTGGCCATATATATATATATATATATATATATATATTATATATATATATAATATATAATATATATTAATATATATATATATATATATTATATAATATATATATATATAGTATATATATATATATAGTATATATATTATATATACCGTAATAATATATATATATAATATATATATATATATTTATTATATATATATAATATATTATATGATATTTAATATATATATATATATATATTATAATTATTATATATATATATATAATATATATATTATATATTATCGGTGTACCGAATTCCGGTCCGCGAATTCGGCCGGAAATTTGGACATTTTTTTTCCGGTTCCGGTTCCGCCGGAATTTTGAAAAATTCCGGCCGGAACCGGAATTACTTTCCTTAAACACTTTTGAAAATATTGCTTTTTCTGGTAAAAAAAAAATCAATTTCTTTAAGAATTTCACCTTTTGAAAAGCCACTGATTTTTCTTTTTTTCCTTTTTACACTAACTGACTCGCTGCCACTTTCACTTTCTTCAAACCTTATAAAAACTAAGTAACTTTGCAGTAATTTCTTTTCTTAATGCTCCTGATGATTTTTGCAGGTACTTGCAAATCTAAGTTTATTGTAGATAATGCTCGTTTCTGAAAATGACTCATCGCCTGAACCTTCTTCTGTACTGCTACTAACTATTATCATTTCTACCTTCAATTATTTGCATATTTCTTCAAGCATCCATTTTCTATTCAATTCTCTTATTTCATTAAAAAATAAAGTCAGTTAGTATCTTGGGTCTACTACAGTATTTAAAACAATTATCTTGTTTTGATATATGCCTATTGATCCTTTCTCTTCCTTTTTATTCATAAATCTAAACTCTAATGCCTTCTTCAGCTCTTCTTTATTTTCTGCTGTCATCCTCAGAGTTTGAAGATATGCTGGAGAGCTCAAATATGTAGAATAATTGATGATATAATTGATTTTGCCTTATAGTTTCCGTAGCCATGAGAAATGGTGGCAAAACTCTTAGAATTTTTTCAAGTATTTGCATTTATTAAGCAGTCACAGCTTAAAATGATTGATTTGGTTCTATAATATAACTTGCAGAGGTCCTTTTCCAGCCATTTCAATTCTTTCTAGAATCAAATATGTGCTATTCCACCTTATATTAACATCTTGATTGGCGATAAGTGGGCTCCAAGATGTGGATCCAAGTTCTCTTTTGTATCTTTAAGTTAATGAGCATGCTCAAAACTGGAAATGTTGAAATGTGTACAAAATATTCCTACATTTTTTATTAAATCACACTGTTCTTGAGAAAATAAGCATCTTTAATAATATTGAAGTTTTATGAATAAAACAAGAAAACTTGTGTATCCTGCTAAATCAGTTCAAGTTTCATGTTATATGCTGCATCTCGAAGGATCAAATGGATATGTTAGGAGGACTTCCCAATTATCATCGTAATCTTCAAACTCATAGTGATTTTAATTCCAGAATGAGACCTGGGAAAATACTTTCAATGGAGCACACAGTCCATTTTTTCTAAACTCGCTGTAAGCCAGAGTGCAAGTTAAAGAAATAAATGCATCGTTTGAATATTAGCTCTCTATATAATCTGTAGCAAAATTATATCTGATCAGCCTTTGATAACTTCTCGAATACTGCTGTATCAATTTCCTGTATAAGTGGTAACATTTTCTCTACAAAATATTTCTACTAGGAATAAGATATTTTTGGTGAAGATGGGCAATAAGCTCTATGAATCCCTCTCTTCTGTGACTGTGTGGCTGGTTACTCATGCGATAAAATTCAGTATTTTTCTGTGATTTGGGGTCATTGATATGCCAAATCTTTTTTTGGGAGAAACTCTCCTCAAAACTCACTTATTTCACGGCTTGGATCTATTGCTCTTTTGTGGTTTCCCATGTTCTAGAAAATACAAGACTCTCCCTTTTACTATTAAAATTTTTGGACTTCCAGATATTCTCTTCAATGATGATTTTCTATATGTTCATGAAGTGGCGTTGTACTAAATATAAGATTTTATGTTGAAAGTTATATAAAATATTTTTTTTACATTTCTTTATATAGTTAAAGGAAAGTTCACAAGAAATTCCGGTTCCGGCCGGAATTTT
>JABUQX010014596.1:35000-44589 GCA_015478945.1 Trachelipus rathkii
AAAAAATTAGTAAGAAAAATATAAAATAAATAAATGATCGGTCCCTTTGGGAAAAAAGTTGCAGCCTCTGAAAGTTTGGGAATTTTCCTCGTAGGTTTACTTATTAAAAAATAAAAACTAACATGGTCATTCCGAGGTCGATTTAGACCATCCTAGTTCAGGTTATATAAGATTTGTTAAGTATTACACACGATTACTCTAATGTATACTTAACAAAACTCATAACCTGAACTAGAAAAGGGTCCTAAAGCCGAGACCTAACCTGATGGATCTTCCATGCCATAAAACGTTTGATCTAACCTAGATGATTTAACATTTGCTGCTAAGCCTAGATTGAGCTCCTGGAACCATGCTGTACTACTATTCTTTTACAGTCGTCCCTTGCGCCTATTTTGTTAATTATGATTAAAAGAAATTCTGGTCAGTTTTTTTATAAGAAAAGTCAATAGGATTTTTTTAAACTTTGAGAGGCTGTAACTTTTTTTCTCCTAAGGAGACTAATATATTTTTTTTATTCATTACTATTTTTTTTAGAGTATATGCTGTGATTTTTATAAAAAAATGTTTAGAGGCACTTACTCTAAATAATTATCAAAAACATATTTAATATACATAAAAAATTAAATACTTTAAAAATTAAGGATTGCTTTTTACATTATGGTTTTGTAATATATGTATCAGCTATATTTTCCATTTTTCTCACAATTTCTATAATCGCCTATTTCATAATGTGAGATAAGAAAAGCCTATGGAATTAATCCAAACTTTGAGAAGCTGTAGCTTTTTTTCCTAAAGACGTCTGTCATTTTTTTTTTTTTATTCATTATTATATTTTTACAGTATGCCAATTTTTATAAATTTAAATAGGTTACTCTAAACCTTACCTATGTTAGTCGCATGTGGAATATAAGAAATTCCTGCAGAATCCATCTGCAGTTGAGAGTCATTTTCACCAACTGCAATTGTAGGCTTATCGGTCGACTGTTTCACAATTAAGTTTGAAGAAGTTTCACTAGGCCTAACTAAAATAGGTCTGGCACTTTTCCTTAAAAAGTTTTTTGTGCCAAGTTCATATATATCACTCTTTTCTAAATGTTTTTGACAAAGCACAAGATATTTATTTTTCTCAAAAACGTACTTCAAGTCCGGATGTAGACACAAATCAGCCCAAATATAAAATTCACTTTTATCTTTTGGAAAGCCAAAGAAATTAATGTTTTCTTAATTACGTGTGTACTTATTGCAGCAATGTAGTGCAGCACACTTTCTGGGCATTTTTATTTAACACTGGAATTTACTTTTCTTCAATTTAAACAAAAATTGCAAATAAAATGCTCTAAAATTGCTGCGCAAAGCTTATCCATAATCGAAATTATCAATATTTTTAAATTATCGATATTGATAAACTTTTTATTTTTTTCGATAATCGATAGTTTTTTACCCAGATTATCAACGATTTTTCCGAAAATGCTTTCTTTTATTTTATAAGCATATATTTCAGTGAATAATCTGCATATATATATATATATATATATATATATATATATATATATATATATATATATATATATATATTATATATATATATATATATAAATAAATATTTAGTAAAATATTTAAATATATCTATAATATATATATATCATATATATATATATTATATATATATATATATATATATATATATACATTCTGTCATTTCTCCACGCCCCATCAGTGGACTCAGAATGCTGTCTCCACTCGGCTCTTTCTTTCCACAGCCTTCTCTCTTGTATTTCCTCCAACATAGGCAGCTCACATCTCATCAACGGATCTCGCACCGACTCCCTCCGTCTCTTCCTTGGTCTTCCTCTGAGTCTTCTTCCATCCGGCGTCCACTCCCATCGTTTCTTCGCCAGCCTGTCCTCCTGCAGCCTTCCCAAATTTCCCCACCATCTGATTCTTGCCACATCTATCCTCCTCACCAGAGGTGTGCACTTCCACTTCCCTTCTGACTCTTTCATTCCTTATTCTATCTTTCTTAGTCTTTCCAATTATTGCTCTCAAGATCTTCATCTCCGTTGCCTAGCTGTATCCTACTTTCATGCCTCTTGGTAGTACACCATGTCTCTGCGCCGTATAGCAATATAGGTGCTAACACTCCATCGTAACTAATTTTTTTTAACCTATACACCCTTCATCAAAGGATACACAGCCAATGCATCTCTTCCTAACTTCGTTATCCTATATGTGATCTCTGCATCACACCCTCCGTCCTCCGTATATAATCCACCCAGGTATCCACCTGGGATATATATAGGCCTATATATATATATATATATATATATATATATATATCTATATCTATATATATATATATATATATATATATATATATATATATATATATATATATATATATATAGTTCTCCCTAAATGGTCTAAAGGGGGCGGTAAGGCTCGGTTTTCTTTTCGACTTGTGTCATATTCTTCTACAACTTTTCCGATTCAGGTGCATGTTACGCACATTATATATATATATATATATATTATTTCTATATATATATATAGTATAATATATATATATAATATATTACAAATTATATAATATGAGATATATATATATATATATATATATATATATATATATATATATATATATATATATATATATATATATATATATATATATATATATATCATTCCTTTACAGATTCAATCCACTTTTTCTTCGATCTCCAGCCCGGTCGATTCCATTCACACTCAACCGATATACCTAATACATCCGCTTACCAACGCTATCATCCATCTTTCCACATGACCAAACCATCTCCAAGTCATAACTTTCATTTATTCTCTCATTTACCCCTTTCTTCAAAATCCAACATCTCTCTCTCTCTCTCTCTTCTCTCTCTCTCTCTCTCTCTCTCTCTCTCTCTCTCTCTCTCTCTCTCTCTCTCTCTCTCTCTCTCTCTCTCTCTCTCTCTCTCTCTCTCTCTCGTCTCTTTATATAGTATGATATATATATATATATATATATATATATATATATATATATATATATATATATATATATATATATATATATATATATATATATATATATATATATTATATATATATAATATATGATATATATCGATAACTGGGTATTTTTGTTTTTTTATTTATCGGTGTCCTACCTTCACAAAAAAGGCTTTCTTTCTGGCTTACGTCACTATGTCATCATTGGCAAGAAGCGTTTTGATTGGTTAATAATTTAACGTAAAATGTCAAAACAAAATTTAATTGGGGTTCCCTAATTAATGCCAAATTCGAACAGAAAGTAAATTAACAATTTTAAAAAAATATGTTAGCCATTTTCCTGAAAAAAAATCCTACCACGATAAATACTAAAAATATCTAAGACTGTTAAAATAAATTTCTTAAATACAAAGCAATTTAAATATGTTTTAATTTTTTGGCGGGAAATTTTGCCGGGAACAGTACCTTGCACACACACACAAGATGGGCCGAAAATTATAACATTGTATTGAAGTACTAGTAATATTTCTACTATGGTAAAACCATATGATTGATTTGTTTTTAGATAATGACTTAATGTATCCGCTATCATAGAAAAGCCACAAGGCTGAGTTATCTTAGGGCTTCAAAAGAATTTCCTCAGAGCAAAATTCTTTGAAAACCAACAAATTCAAGGTAAGACTTATATAGATACACAATTGTACATATATATTATTTTTTAGTTTTAAAATCTTTCAAAGAATTTTGTTCATTAATTTAATCTGCTTTAGATTAAATTTTCGTCAATTGTGTAATCTATATTGGTCTCAACGAACGGGTTTGTTGCAAGTTCTTGATAACTCGTGCCTATCAATTGCAAATTATAATCTAGCCAACTCCGAGGCTTATAGCAGTTTTCGATATTTTGTGTAAGTATTATTAGTACATAAATTAACTTAAAATTAAGGTTTATTTGAACATATGAAAATATTAGAGACGGTAGAAGCCACATGGGCCTATCGAGACTAAACTATTGGTGTTTTTGTCGTAAGTTTAGTAGTCCTAGTGGTATTTAATTCAAAATTTGTATGTAGAGTTAGATAAGCAATGCATCATTGCCTAACCATTCCCTTTTAGTGTTTTCCTAAAAAAAATTCAAGCTCAAACTTAGGCCTAGTAGGCCTAGATCATTTTCAACCTCAAAATTTAATTTTTTTTTTTGGTCTTCTAGACCTTTTCAAAATTCACATCAAATAATTTGGCCTGGTGCTAGGTCATCTTTCATTTTTTCCTCAAAGAATTCAATTTCAAAGTTAGGCCTTGTAAGCCTAGATCAATTTTAGCTTCAAAATTTATTTTTTTTAGGTCTTTAGACGCCTTTCAAAATTCTATCTAATAAATTGGCCTGGTAGTAGCCATCTTTCAATTTTTTCCTGGCTTTCTTCCAAAAGGTTCCTTTGTCCTTGGGGTCATTCTAGCCAATTTCAGCGAAAATGTCTGGCCCAGAGATACAAGCCCTTCTTTATAGTGTAATAAAAAAAATCTAAGCCTATAGTTCAAGCCATTTCATCCCTAAGGCCCCACAAGTAGGTATTTTATCTTAGTCAGATAGAGAGTAGGCCTACAGATAATAAAGATAAGGAATGCAGTTTATGTAAAGATTTTGTAGAGAAGTAGGAGTCCTTGTTAAAAATTAAAAAAACTTCATTGAATGTTTTTTATTATAAAAAATATTTAATGATAATGAAGTTGACTCCCCTTATTCCTGATTTCATATGCGGAAGTTGTGTAGTTCAATTCAGGTACCAAATGCTCGATTAAATCAAATTAAGTCGAATTAAAATTAAGGGGAATTAAAATGTCAACCCCTCAAAAAGAATTACTTGCTCTCATTGAGTGATCTGTTCCTAAAGCTATAGATTGTGGGTTTTCTTTGAGGGCAATTAAACTGATAAGTTTGCTTATAAACCTTCATTTCAAAATTTAAGAGTTCCCTAGATTTACAGAAAATTAAGTGAATCCTTTAAACTTCACTGCTTAAAAAATAAATTAAAAGGGTATGCATTACTCTCTGATTAAGAATCTTTCTATTAGTGACATAATTATAATAAGGCTCTTAACGTTTAGAATAATAAACGAATTTTTTAGACTGAAAATTTTCTATTGATGAAATCATAAAAAAAAATAATCAACTTAAAACCTTCATTTGACCCACGTACAATGCCGACAAGGGTTTACTTAAATGAAATCAGAACATTAATATATGAACTTGAGAATTATAACCTCAAATATCTTGAGGAGGCTACAGGATTAGTAGTATACTTAGCCACATAGTTTTATCAAAATTACCTAATGTGGGTAGTAAATGAAATTACTCGCAAGTTTGAATACCAATCTACCTTGAATTTTAAATCAAATATTAACAAGCTACAATGAAAGTTTATCAAAAATTTGTTGAAACTCAAATCATAAATAAAGGTCAAAATGTTCAATCCAGTTCCTCCCCATAATACTTTTAAGAAATTTTTAAAAAATAAGTTACTTTCGGAGCTAATTATCAGTTGTTAAAAATATGAATAATAAGGACAATGAGTCTTAAATTCTAATAATAGCGCCCTGACCCTCCCAATTCGCTTTCGCAGAATTAAAAACTCAGACTAATATGTTGGGTGAATGAAGCTTCTCTTAGTATTGATTCTCCACTTCTAAAATCAAAAGGTTATTCAAAATCAATGTAAGTTTTTGTTCTCCCAAGGTCAAGTGGATTGACCAATGTTGCAATGTTTAATCAAACGTATCGAGTTTAACTGAATTAAAAGGTGTCATCGAGATAAATCTATGCAGCAATGTTCAAGCTCTAAACATGCTGAAGATCAGTGTCCTGGACTTGAGGGAGCAACTTTCCTTTCAGTGCCAAGTTTGCCAAATAAAAGAATCTTCATATTACAGCCTTTGTAAGCAGAAGAAAAAGTTCCTCTCTCAAAGATGTGTGTTCTTCTTTAAGTTTTAGCCAAAGTACTCACAGATTTAATTTTTGTTGCCATCAAATTAACTATAAGGGTTGGTAGAAGGTAAAAGTTTCCAGCTTCTGTCGATGCCCAGTCGACTGTGGCTCACGGAGGTCCTACCTTTCCTAAAAGAATTCTTGACCACTCATATCTGTTGAGAGAACATCAAAGCACTCCATACGATATAAAAACCTTTTAGGTGTTACCACCCCAGTCTGAAGGAGACTGTCTTGATGTTTAGTGACCAGTCTTGTTTCACCCTTCCTCTCTTGGTTGATGAGGATCTTCAATTAAGTTATGAGATTAAGTTCGTAGATCAGGCTCTAATTAAATTTAAGAAATAAATCTTTTTACAAATTGGTCTGATTCTGTTATAAAGAGTCTGAATAACTCATATTTTTGATTTGGATCCCTAATAGGCATTGATTTGATATTCCCTACAGAATTGATTAAATTATGAGTGGATCTCCTTTTAAGTTTAAGAGATAGTTCTATTATTCCATTTGGAAATTTTACTTAATTTATATACAATAATCAAATAAGAGTTCAAAATCCCCCGTCAATTGTTCAAAATCAAATCATAATCATATCAAAATGCAAATCACTTTAGCAGTTTTTAAACCATACCTTGGTTAATGCAGTCTTAAACCCTGTACTTTCTTATTTTAATCCTTTAAGTCATATCCTAACTAATTCAGAGGTAGAGCAAGGATTACAAAACATGTTCAAATTGGCATCCTTAGGTATTGAAGGTATGCATAACAATAAATCTGAAGATGATTTGAAAGATGCATTGAAAAAGTCAGAATTGTATAGAGTTCAAAGAGGAAATATCATACTAGATCTTCCATGGATTGAATAAACATCCCTTGTTGCGCCATCGAACTATAAATTCTCTTGCAGTGCTTAATAGAGTTCATGAAAATTTAGAAAGAAAAAAATTAGTTAAAGCCTATGATGATTGTCTTTCAGCAACAATTAAGTGATAGTATTCATTGAAGAGTTTCAGAAGTACTTCCCTCTGATATAAAAAAATTATATTGGGTTCCTCACAGACCTGTTTTCAAAACTGATGAACAAGTATCAACAAAGGTCAGGCCTGTGTTTAACTGTTCCCTTAAACTAACTCTTTACTATCTCTAAATGAGGCAGCCTATACTGGACCGGATCTTATGTAACAGGTTGGCCATCAACCATCTGGTGTAAAGCTGCTCCTATTGATTTTTGACTGTTGTCTTGTTAACTAATTGTAGGTGAGTTAAGCGCTTTGTAAGGAAAATGAAAGTGTTGTTGCGTTTGAAGGGCTTCCTTAGTTTCTTGAAAAGCATTTACTTTCTTCTTGAGTTCAATTGAGTGGGCATTATCTTTAGGGCGAAAGTTTGCCTTCTCCGAGAGTGAAAAGACCGTTTTAGCAAATTATGATAAATCATCTGTAATACCCTATGCATTCCGAGGTATCGTTCCGAAGTGAATCTGAATATGGTGGCAGGAATTGTGATTGCTCCTTTTTTTTTAGAGGTGTCATCCTTCTGAAGAGACTTTGTAACCGAGAAAGGTTAGTGAAGTCTGGTAGAATTCACACTTTTCCAATGAAACATTTTTTAATGTTTCTTGAAGAAGGTGGAAAACTTGTTTGAGATCATTTCTAATGTTCAGCTTTTTTGAAGTAGAGAAAGAATAAGACAATCGTCCAATATGTAAAACAGGAGGTCTCTAAAGATTGAAATCCATCACTCTCTTGAAAATGTAGCTTCCGAGATTTTTTATCAAAACGGCATGGATTAAAAACTCGAAGAGACCCAAAAAGGAAGGTGATGACTGCGGTTTTTTTCTATGTCCCGTCCGGGAGAATTGGGATTTGATATATGCCTTTTGAAGATCAATTTTTGAGAAATGATACTTGAAGTGATGTAGGCGCGTTGGGACAGCGCTTTGAAATGCGGGATCAGAAATCTGTATCGTTTGGGTAATATTATTTGCAGCTATGAAATCCCACAGTGTAATCCATTGGGTGTTGTGAGAATTGGGAGTGTTGATGTAAAGTGTTTTTGGCAGCAAGTAAGGATAAATCTCGATTGAAGACTCCCAATCAACAAACACATGTATATTTCTTCAAAATCATAAAAGTTGACAACTAGTGAATGGGGTGCAGCATGAAAAGGGTGAAACTTAAACCCCAAATAATTCCTATAAAAATACAAAATACTTTTAAGGATTTTGGAATTTAAATAAATCAATAAAATATAAAGGAGAAAGAGGAATATCAGAATGGTCCAGGGTTGAGTTAAAGGAAAATAGGAGGCCGAAGAGATTGGCCTTTTCAGTTGGAGAATTAGCAACAGAACCATCAGATCGATAGAGGAGGAAAAGCAGATTTACAAGAAAGTTGTTAGAGATTATTTTTGCAAATCCATCTAGTAATGATCTACTAAAACGTTTTTACTATTTGTGATTTAGTTTGAAATCTACATATAACAGAGTAGAAATAAATAAATAGTTTAACTACTACTAC
The DNA here is from genome assembly GCA_015478945.1 of Trachelipus rathkii. NCBI lineage: Eukaryota > Metazoa > Arthropoda > Malacostraca > Isopoda > Trachelipodidae > Trachelipus > Trachelipus rathkii. The sequence continues at coordinate 43,503 of JABUQX010014596.1, forward strand.
TAGAAATCTAAATCACAACTTCAAGTCATTCTGTGGAGATTGTTACTCTGATATATTACACAATCTCAATTCGTGTGATTGCACTATTTTGCAAATTCCATCTAGTAATGATTACTAAAACGTTTTTACTATTTGTGATTTAGTTTAAAATCTACATATAACAGAGTAGAAATAAATAAATAATTTAACTACTACTACTAGAAATTTAAATCACAACTTCAAGATCGGTAAAATCACAATTTACAGAGAGGTACGTGATAATATTCAAGATCGTCACTAAAGCAGATAATCCGTACAAGATATAAACGGAAAAGTGACAACTTAAAAGTTTATTTTAACTACGAATTGGATGGATCACTGCCTCATTTGTTGATGGGGTCAAATCGTGGATGGAATTGGTAAACAGATTGGAAATATAGATCAAACGAAGAAGGAAAATGCAGTTTGTAACTTGGTGGTGATATTAAGTATTTTCGATGGAACATTGTAAGTTATCTAAATCCTTTAGTGATGTGCGTAAAGGATCGGGTGTTTAAAACATAATTAGTTTCGTGAGCATTGCTTGCTGTATTGAGTAAGATCCGAAAATTTAAGGTAACGTAATTGTGTGTTATTACCTATTATTGCCTATTTTCGACTAAACCAAATTTTGGCGATACTGTGAGTTGATAATAATGGTGTCTATAAACTTATCATTGGTTGATTTATTTTGTCTTTAATTAAAGTGTTGCACGAGCATTGCCGCTTATTTTGCGGAAATATGAGCATTTAATAGAATTTATTTACGTAAACATTGTATTCTATAAATTTGAGGTCGGCAAAAGGTTTCCTACGAAAAAAAATTTGGGAGGAAAGTTTTTAATTTTGTGTTTTTTTTTTTATTTTTTTTTTTTTTTTTTTTTTTTTTTTTTTTTTTTTTTTTTTTTTTTTTTTTTTTTTTTTTTAATATTTGTATATAGCTTTAATGTTAATGGGGGGTTTGATTTGGGGAATTTTAAATAAGTAAATAGGGATTTTAATGGATAGATAGAGTTTTAACGGGTAAATTTTAAAGAAAAAATATTATTTTTTTTTGAGTGTAGGTTTT
>JABUQX010014597.1:0-45000 GCA_015478945.1 Trachelipus rathkii
AATCTCCTAATGAATGCGACGCTATTTATATAATACTAATAATATTTTTTTTTCCGAGTAGATGTACATGGACCAGCACAGCACACAGGAATGTGGCTATACTGTGTCAGTATACTAACAACAGGGGAAGTCCCTATACAAAATTACACATAAACAGTACTGAAAGGGTTAGATCTATCAAGATGTTCAGTTCGAACAGGAAGGTAAAAACTCGGTCGCTACGAAAGTGAGAAGATTCGGATAGGATGTGCGGAAGGCGATGCTAGAGAGGTATTGTGAGCACATCAGGGAAGAACTTGCTTCTAAGGGCAAGATGACCTCTCAACCCACAAAGATATGAAAGACTGCAAGAGGACAATTGGGGGAGCAAAATGGGCAGGTAGGGGGGATCCACCCGTGTCATAAATAATCCATGGGTGAGGTTGGTATGACTCAGACGCAATCGAGCCAGGACCAGCGCCAAGAGTCGAATCATTCTATAAGATGATGACCACCGTCCAATGATGAGTTTGACGTTCCGTAGTTTAGCGCCTCGAGTATCCTCTGCCCAAAATGTCTGTCAGCCAGAAAGAAACCCCAGGGTAAAATGATGGAAAATCTTGTAGCAGAGAGGTACTGGTCATTCCACACCCTGTTAGATGGCCTCCCAATCGACTTGTTCGTTTCCAGGAACATTCACATGGGCAGAGAGCCAACAGAACGCAACACTTTGCTTCTTCACATGCAAAGAGCAGAGGGACCTTTGAATGGCAGAGACCAAAGGGTTTCTTGTCGATCAGTCACGCAACGCCTGGAGCGCTTCTAGAGTAGAAAAAGATGGTATAATTACTCTCTGGTGTGATGGTACCGATTCTGTTCACCGCCATAGGCAACGCTATCAGTTCAACCGAAAAAACAGACGAATAAGGTGGAAGAATATGGGATACAGTGATGTCCGGAAACATATTGGACGCCCCACCTCTCCTTCTGTCTTGGAACCATCAGTGTAAACTGCTAGTAAGTGGCTATGGATTTCCTTATGGTACATAATGGAATCCTTCAACTGTACGGGGTGTGCCTCTACCTTTGTTAAAGATTGAATCCCAATGCAAACAGCGGGAGACGGATAAACCCACTTTGAATAGGTAGAGTTGAAATCATATATATTACATGACCGCTCCTTGAGGAAGGTCAAGAAAAGGAAATTGGAAGTAACACCCCCCAGCAAATGGCCAACAAGGACTGTTATGATGAACTCGTTCTGTTAAAGGGGTCAAGGCCGACGAAGTATGAACCTGAATATAATGATATAAATAATAATAGTTTAAATTTATTATAAATTGTTAATTTAGTGGTGAAGCTCTAAATTAATTATTGTATATATTTTTTCCTCATTGGTGTTACTTTAAATTTTCATCACCGGATCCATGAAAATGAAGGTTTAAGAATAATAATATATAGATGATAATCATAATAACAATAATAAAAATATTAATAACAAAATTAAGAATAATAAGATATCGAACGAATTTTCTGTCCGCACCCCAAGTTTTAGAGGCGGATGCCTTAAGAGATCCAAGGAACGGAGGCAACTAGCTTTGAGGTGAGTAATGTGAGGAAGGTACGTGAGGCGCTCATCGAGCAGCAGAATCAAGAGCCTCATCGTCGGCTTCACACGGATGGGGGAGCCAGTGTTTTGAGGTTTGGCAGTCTTCTCAGAGGATAATGTTTGATGGTCCCGTGAACCGCTGGATGACTCACTGACCGGAATGTCAAATCCCGGGGGAAGAGGAATATCATGCAGCAGGGGTATATGAGAACTATCCTGCTTACGAGAGGGGTTCCTGGCCGCCACAGGAGAGGGCTCTCCGAAGAGGCGTGCCAAGTCACACTTCACATTTCGAACATTATTCCCAGCTGGCGCACCCCTGCCAGACTTCTTAGCAGACTGGGAAGAGGGCTGTGTCTCTTCAAGAGGCGTTTCATCAAGCGCTGGTAGAAGCTGATCGTTTTCGAGAGATAATAGAGTTAAACTCAAAGGGTGCACATGGACGTTTCCCACCGACCTCAGACGCTGAACAGGTCGCTAAATTAGATATCCCCTTAGGAGCGGCATGGACCTCTGCAAGGTGAGTAACATGAAAAAGGGTCGTGTTTGTCGGCGATGGGTGGACCATGGTAGAAGAGTTGGGAGGACAAATGTCCATAGCAACAGGAATCACCACAATGGGCAATGGTAGAGGCAAAGGCAGAGGCATGATTCGTTGCTGCAGCATAAAAAAAGAGGAGGATGAGCCAGCTTCTCCTTTGCACGGCGAGTTGCTTCACGACGGTCATACTTATGAAGGGCGCACTGCTCAAGGATTTCCTTCTCCAAAACGAAGGGGCAGTAAACAGAGGAGGTTGGGTGGGGACCCTTGCAGTTAGGACAAAGTGGATGTTTTTCACAGTTGGGGTGGAGAGAACTTCCACGTGTCAGACATACGGTTTGGGGAGACCGACAATATTTCTGAGGGTGACCAAATTTATAGCCCTTCAAACATCTTCTTGGGAAGGGCAGTCACATAGATCCTAACCGTGTGCATGGTAAAACTAAGTTTTACTTTGGTTGGAGGGAAGGCGCAGAGGAGGTAAGAGACGATGATTCGTCGTTGAGGGGTTCTCCCTACGAGGAGGGAATCGATAAACGTCGGTGATTGGCATGTTGCGTTTCTGTAAATGAGTGAGAATGTCATTCGAAGTATCGAAGTATCTGAACAGAACTCCGGCGCAAATACGGTACCCATTGACGTATTACGAACATCGTCAGGTTTAGAAATTACAGGAATCGTCCCCAGATGCGATAGGAAAGCAAGAACGTGGCTTTGGGTTCTGTGGCTCAGTTGTTTGAAGAGCTGCTTCCAAAGCATCACTAAGAGTCAATTGGATTATAGAAGTCAGTGGACGTGATGATGTCAAATGTATATAAAAATAAAGTTGGTAGGAAGTAAGACTTGCGACCCCTGGAAAGGGGAGTCTGAGAAAGCGATCGTCGGAGTTTGTTTATTCTGGCGTTTAGAAATGGGACCGTGCTGACGAAGGGGCTTTTGGGATGGCTGACGTAAGTTTTGATTGATTAGGTTAATCTGAGAGGTCATGACAGTCTCAGCTGGTCTAGACGGGGTAGTCCTGGAAACAGGTCAGTAATTTAGGACTAATGGATGGGGTGGTGGAGTACCACCCATTTCATCAATAGGGGCATCAAAGCCCCTATGGGTTGTTAGTCAATAATTGGCCAGGAAAGGGTAGGGTTGGGGGCCCCGACGGATAGTGAATTCTGCCATTCTTTAAAGCGTTTTCTTTTCATTTTTACAAATGAAGATTCTTCAAGTAGACAGCAGCTCCGCAATAAATAAACACAAATGATGAATATCCCGGGAGCATATCCGCGGAAACCGCGTCCACCACATGCCCAGTGCATAATACCCCCTTCTTAGAAACCCCACCTGTAGGGTGGTCCAAGGGTGTGGCCTCGGAAAAGTCCCCCGGAACTCGGCGTCCAGTCCCTAAAATGAAAAAATATTAACCGTACACTTTACGGATAAGACGCGAAGCGCAATACTATACACCCAAGTGCAGGACAGGTTCCTCAGTGGTTAGGAAAGGTCCTGGTCCCCAATAATAGGCGGCCCGGAGAAAGGCGAGAATAATCGATTTTTGACCTGTACCCTCAACCACGGAGGAAGGAGTTCAAAATGGTCATATGATATATACAGAGACAACAGCTTGATAGCCACCAAGATTCAGGAGGAGATTGGGGAGACTCTCAAAAGAGAGAACAAGAATATAAAGCGTAGTATGCACAGAAAACGGAGGAGAAGGGACAGAAACTGGGAAAGGGACGGTAGGAAGAACGGAATACAAAAATAATAATAATAATAAAAATAAGAACCACACGGAAAGAAAGAAAAAACCAAGAACAGAAGCCTCCCTATTTTCTTTCCTCAGGACAATATAATAATAATAATAATTATAATAATAATAATAATAATAATAATAATAATAATAATAATAATAATAATAATGTACTATAGAACATAAATGGAAAGGGCAACCAGAAAAATCAAAAAGAGGGGGGGAGACTATCAACGCAAACAACAATAAAGTAAAATCTTCGCAGATACAATCGAGAAAAGTTAATCTGAAAGCACCCCCCCCGCCCCCCCCCACAACGACAAGTGGGTTACGTTTAGACGGTGGGGGATGATGAGACAATAACTAATAATAATAATATATTTATTTATTCATTATAATCTATTATTATTATTTATTAAGTTCCTCGTTTATGACAATACTGATATCCAGCAGTTTTGTAACATCAATGCACGTTGATTTCCGCATTTCCCTTTACATGTCCAAGGGATATTATCGGTTCATTAGCCTCTTATTAGCACTGAGCAGTTCCATAAGAATAAGTAACACCAGTCCTACCATATGCCAGCTGAGGCAAATGGACAATTGTCGTTATCTACCATACCTTAATTATATAGATATAGATAACTATATATATAATATATATAATATATATAATATATATATTATATAATATATATATATATATATATATATAATATTATATATATATATAGTATTTCAAATTTTTTCTTTGAGTTAGACAATTGCTATTAAGATGTTAAGAGTTAAAAGTAGACGATTTTAGAGGATTTTTGTTCAAATTATATATTTTAAGAGAAGGTTAAGTTTTCAAAACAATTAATCTTTAATACAAATATTTATTATTTCACAACTATACAAAATTATCAATTTGATATTCTTTCATAATTTCAAACTAGATTAAAAAACATTGTGTAATGTATGGAAACAATTCTTTTTTTGCCCATATATATACTATATCAATATATATATATATATATACATATATATATATATATATACTATATACTATAATATAAATTATATATATATATAATATATATATATAAATATATATGATATATCTTATATATATATATGTATAATATTATACTATATATATATATATAATAATATATATATATAAAATTATATATAATATATACTGACATACTAATATTACTATATATATATATATATATATATTATACTATGAAATATATATAATAATATATATATTATATATTATACGGTTAATAATATAATAATAATCATATATTATGACTATATATATATAAATATATTATATATATATATTATATACTATATATACTATTATATATATATTATATAATATAACGTGTAATATATATATATATTATATAATATATAGTAATAATATATATATATATATATACTATATAATATACATATAATAATATATATATATATAATACTATACATTTAAGATTATATATATAATATATATACTATATATATATATATATACTATATATATGATATTATATATATATTATATATAAATTCATATGATATTATATATAATATCATATTATATATATATATAAGTAGTATGGTTACATAAATTGTCTCCGGCCACCTCTGTTCCATTGAATTCTCATTCACACCGTGGACTTTCCTCACCTATCACCATCGACATTGCCTTAAACATTTACTTCATAACCCTATCCTTGTCACATAACCCCAGCCAAACCCCCAAATTACCTTCAGATTTCACGCACTCAAAAACCAATCATATCAGCGAGAATAAGCAAGGCACTCTCCAATCTTCTTCATTGTCCATCTGTCTAACGCCCTCCCTTGTCAACCCTAAGTTAATATCCCTTTAATCTACAACATCCATCAAACAAATTATTACTATATATATAGCTACTATATATATAATATATATATATATAATATAATATTATATAATAATATATATATATATATATATAGTATTATATTTATATATAGTAATATATATAATATATATATACTATTATATATATATATATATAAATATATTATATTATATATTATATATACTATAACTGCAAAACGGCACCTCCCTAGCCTCTCGAACTTGACTACAAAATTAAAAACTCTATGAGTCAGTCAGGTACGGTCCGTGTCTCCTGCCGGCAAGTAACTGGCATGTGATACATGTCTATCCCTTTCCGTCTGTAAATAATACTAGAAATAAAATAATAATAATTAATCAATAATAACTAATTAATAATAATATAATAATTATAATAATAGATAATAATAAAATATCTAATTAGAGATGGTATTTTATAGTAGTAAAAATTCTTGTAACGAGGTAATCTAAAAGTCATAGCAAATATTAGGTAATTCTTATAGATTTTCCTGTTTATCAAGAAACAATTATAATATTTTGTTTTTTTTTTTTTTTTAAGAAGTGTGTTGTGGCCAATTAATGAACAATTTTTCCACTAGTTTCAATAAACAAATTAACAACTAAAAATAGTTTACAGAAACTTATTGTAAAATTTCTACCTAAATATCACGAGAACAACCATAAAAACACCCCAATTAGGATTATGAGATAGGTCAGTTGTTTCAATTGGCCAGCCACCAAGTATCAGCTAATTTCGCTTGAGTGGAACATCTTTCACAATATAAAGAGTAATGTAAAAGAGTAAAAGTATCGAGAAGTAAACACAGGTCCTTAAAGAATAGTAAAAAAAGGGTTGTGTATCGAACAAAGTCCTAAGGAACTGCACTATCGATAAATTTAAAGGATGATTGGTTACTGTATCTACAGACAACTACGGGAAAGGAAATGAAAAGGTTAAAAATAGTTGAATATATGACGAAAGCTAAAACTTTGAAAATCAAAGTTTTGTGCCTGGCCCTTTCGAAGCGTCCAGCCTCACATCAAAATTTCCGCGAAATGTCAAAGAGGAGAGGACCAGGAGCCAGATAAAAGCGGAAGACGAACATCAGTCGACTATTCCCTCAGGAATCCACACTTGCGGCATGAAACAAGATTAGAAGATTTGGGATGTTTCAAAACTTTCCTGTTAATGAAAGATTCGACAACTTTGGAAAGAGCAGAAGTTAAAGCTATAGGGCGATAGCTAGAGTGTTGAAATGGCTCCCCCTTTTTTGGCCATAGGATATGATAGCACGCCCCTAACAGGATAAACGAAACAGTTTTCCAAGGCAGGGTGCAAGCTCAGAAACATGCCGGTTAAGAACTACAGGAGGAATGCCGTCAGTATAATGCTCCTTCTTAGTATTAAGCTCAGGGGAGAGAGAGAGAGAGAGAGAGAGAGAGAGAGAGAGAGAGAGAGAGAGAGAGAGAAAATAATTTAAGTGTTAGGAATAAAGGAGTTGGAGGGGTAGAGGAGAGTAGGAATGGCAGGGAAGTGGAAAGGGAGAAATAGGAGGGAGATTGTTTTCGAAATCGTCGTAAGGTCATGGTTCAACTTCCGTAGGGAAATTTGAACATAACAATTTTTTATTTCCATCCAATCTACACGAATCACAAATAAAACGTTTCAATGGGTGAGTTTTAAAACTTCGATTTAGAGCATTTTTATATATCTCTATCTGTTTACTCTTTGAGTGCCAAAATATGATTTTTTTTTTTGTGAAAGTATTTCAAAAAGAACAAATATTTACCTATGTTCTAAGTATAAGTTTTAGCTTTATGTCTCCTCTTAACAATAACCAGTAATAAAAAATTTCAAGGAAATGTTTGTGGATTTTTTTTTTTCCAATTAGAAAAATTTTTATAACCTTTTAAATATTCATTTAATCTATATAAAATTTTAAGAATTATGCGATATGTACATCTTTTATTTAAACCATTTTCGTGTACGCCTAATCGTTTGACCTCTGAACACATTACAAAAAAAAAAAAAGAAAGAAAATGGATATGTATACAAAAATATGGCTTAAAATAAAGGCTTAAATGAAAGATGTGTAGCTTGCCCAATTCTATCTATTCTGAAAATTTCACATTGATTGAATAGACAGTTTAATTAAAAGTTATTGCAACTTTCATTTATGACTTTTTTCACAAAAATTATTGCTTAAAAAGGAGATTTTTGATTTTGTTTTTGGACATTGTTTAGAGGAAATTTCAAGTAAAAAAATTTTGCTTATACGTAAGTTGTATTCGTTCTTCTCGAGATATTGGCATTGAAAAAAGATATTTTTGGCACTCAATTAATACTAAAAAACAAACTGATAGATATACAGGTAAAAAACGATAAAAAATAAAGCGTTAGAACTAGCCCAGTGATGAATTTTGCTTTTAATTTCATATAGATCGAATGAGAATTAAGGAAATTGTTGCAATTTTTCATTTGTTGCAATAGCAGTAAATTTTTTGCATTTACAAATTGAACCATGACCTAAAATGGAAATAGAAAAAAAGGTTTGAACAAATCGTCCATGTTCATCAGATGATAACACAGTAATGATGAGAAGAGAGAAAAGAGAGAAGAAAAAAGGGAAAGAGAAAGAATTAAAATAAAGTCATAGCCTATTGCCAGAAATATCATGAGAAAAACGAATCAGGTACACTATTGTATTTTGTATTGAGAAAAGAGTTTTTTTGTGACACGGAGAATAGATTTTAAACGATTTCGAGATGAAAAATAAGTAACCTCAGTTTCGGAAATTTTAAGACTATTAGTAATTCTTTAAGATAAAATCCCTGCGACTAATTGCACAAGAATAATCAAAATTAACCCACAGGTCATGAAGGGGGGACTAGCCAAGTGGGCGGCAGGTCAAATGCGCCCATGGTTGACACGAAATCAATAAAACTTCTCGTACAGCTAGCCTAGGCGTTAGAATAGGTTAGGTTAGGTTAGGTTAGGTTAGGTTAGGTTAGGTTAGGTTAAGTTAGGTTAGGTTAAGTTAAGTTTTGTTGGATTCGCTAGAGAAACTCTAATTAACCAGATTTTTTTATGGAATGTTCGCCTTCCTTCAAAAGAGAATTTTTATTTCATTTTCTTTAACTCTTCAATTTTATATTGTAACTAATTTCTATCTAATTTCTTGAATGTAATTAAACTATAGTTTTATCTTTCATGAATTTATCAAGTTTGACTTCTTAAGACACTTAATGGAGATCGTTTTATAGTAACGATGTAACGTAAACATGTTTCGTGATTTAATTCAATCTTATGTGAAACATATCTATAAGATCGAATATTTACAATTTCATTTGAATTCAATCTTGAAATTACATTTTTACTTACTCCAGTTACAATAATATATTTCTTAAACGTTGTATTTTATTATTTAAAGCTTTGTTTCGTTTTCGACACAAAAACTTATCACGACATCTATAAATTATTCACATTCAATTTTTCTTTTCCTGAATAAAATATGAGTTAATGTAATTGTTAATTTTGAACTCTTTGTGTTCGTAATATTTAGATCCAAGTCCTGAACGCTTCCACACAAAATGTGATCCCAGAAATTGGATTTACATAAACTAACTCAATGGATAAAAGTTACGAGAGAATATATTTTGTTATTCTTTTGTTGAAGCAACAAAAAACTATATAAAAGGAACCAAATTAATGTGAATTAATAATTAATTTGAAAGTTTTATTTAAAATTACAATGTATTGTTAAAAAAATCCTCATTTCGATTTTTTTTAAACAGGTGGTAGTCGCAAAAAGTTAAAGTGTAAAAGGTAATTTAATATATTTTTTATTATTATTTTAATCCTTATTTTTATAATTTGTCTTTTATTTTTAATATTTAGATAAACAGAACATAACTAAGTGTAAATATAAATTTGGAAAAGTTAATGTTCATTTAAGATCCATAAATAAAAAAAAAGGACCTTAAGTAAACCATGGTCCTCAAAATAATTTAGTATTGGAAAGGTTGGTAATAATTTTTATAGCAAAATTAAAATTAAAAATTCGATTTGCTATAAAAAGAACTTACTTTTTTTATTTTTTGTGCTTCAAATTGATTTATTTTACCAATTCACTTTAATTATAATTTTTTAGTTTTACTTTCAACTACTATTTATTATTTGTGTCCACAAGTAGAGTTGTATATAGTATATATATATATATAATATATATATATATAGTATATATATATATATATATATATATATAATATATATATATATTATATATATAGTATATATATACTATATATAATATCTATTATATATATATATTATATATTTTATATAGTATATAAATATATAGATGGTCAGATTTTTTTAATGCTCAAAACTTGTAGCTAGAGAACGGCAGGTCCTACAGTAAAACAAATTTATTATATTTGGAATCAACGACATTCTAAGGATGGGATTTAACTTTTTTTTTTTTTTTTTTTTTTTTTTTTTTTTTTGTTTTTTTTTTTTTTTTTTAAAGTAAAATTGTTTTTCTTTACTTGGCGACTACCCAAAGGGTAAACCGCAAGATGGCAGGAGTCGGGGTCTTCTCGGCCTTCCGTGGACAACGGGGGGGGCTAATCCCCCTCCGGGGATGGTCTGCGGAACCCCCCCGTCTTTGGTCTTTGGGTGTCGCGGGGGTCCTCCGACCATCCCCTCCCGGGTATGAAACGTCCCCCCTCTGTCCCCCGTCGGCTCAGCCCGAAATTTTTGTGAATATAATTTTTGGTTTGTTTTTTTTTTGGAAAATTTTAGTTTTTGTTTAGGGGGCTCGAGCGCGACGGGGGACAGAGGGGGGGACGTTTCATACCTCCGGAGGGGATGGTGGAGGAACCCGCGACACCAAAAGACAAAAGAGGCGGGGGTTCCGGAGACCATCCCGGAGGGGGGGATTTAGACCCCCCGTCGGGCACCGGGAGGCCGAGAGACCCCGACTCCTGCCATCTTTGCGGTTTTAACCTAGGGTATCCTTTAGTTAAAAAAAAAAATTTTATTCAAAAAAAAAAAAAATAAAATAAAAACTTAAATCCTCACAAAGTTTTTAAAAATATTTTTATTACATACTTTGTTTTTACTGTGGACTGCGGTTCTCTAGTTACATACTGTGAGCATTAAAAAAATCTGACATCTATATATATATATATATATATATATATATTATATAATATATATAATATATATTATAATATATAGGTATAATATATATATATATATATATATATATATATATATATATATATATTATCATATATATATATATAGATATAATATATATTAATATATATATCTCAAAAACTTAGTTGTGAACCAAATATAAATATTAGCAATGAAAAAACAAAGCGCAAAAATAAAAGTAAGTTTTTTTTAATAGCAAATAAGATTTTTTTAAATTTTTCTTTACCTAAAAATAAAAAATTTTTACGCAAACCTTTCCAATACTAAATTATTTTGAGGACCATGGTTTACTTAAGGTCCAAAAAATATATATATATATATATATTTTTTTTTTTTTTTTTTTTTTTTTTTTTTTTGTTCTTCAGAAAGTAATAAATATTATATTTTATTCAGGTAAATGAATTCTTTTCCTCAAGAAAATCAATCGATTTCAGTTTCCTCTAAACTCTAAAGAAGGGGTGTAAACCCTACTGCCATAGAGCTTAATGCGACACTTGTGGCAATCCATAAGTGCAGCGCTCATAATTTTCTACTTTTTTATAATTTTTAGTTAACAAGAGTGAGAAGTGCTTAAAAAAACATTGATTGGCAACATGTAACACCATTAAACATTTAGTTTAATTAATTTTTTTTTTGGCAGCTTAAAAGATTAGGCTCAGTTAAAACTTTCTTTAGCAAATTTCAGTTAATTTCAATAATTATTATTAAGATATTCCTTTGGATTATCCATAAAAAAAAGGTATTTGAGGACCTTATGAGTTTCATGGTGCAGATAAATGTTTTTTTTTTTAATTTTTTTCATATATTGTTAGTAATACTAGTAAATAAAAATGCAATAAATTAAAATGCTGTTGTGTGCTGATGCGAAATTTTACAAATTATTAAAATTAATTAATGAAAAAGAATGCAAAAACGTTCATTTTTGATGAGAAAGAAATCGTCCTTGTTATTTTAATGCTAATTTACGTGAAAGAATTTAAGGTAGTGTAAAAATAATAGAGCATGTGCTGGATTACTACGTTCGTAATTGGTTTTTTTTTTTTCATTTATTATAGAATTCTGTGAATACATAACAAGGCTTAACATTAACCTGGACTTAGAGGGCAGTAAACCACAACCCAACCTATATGGATAGACGATGCAGTAAAACTCAACCTAGCCTACATGGATCGACGATGAAGTAAATTTCGACCTAACCTTTCATGGATCTACTTTTGTCTAGTAACCAGTTTTTTCATCTTTTTTTTCGGGTAAGTATTTTTGCACTTGCAGAATAATATCCCGAGACGTTTGTTCGCTTGTGGTTCCCGGCGTGCCATTAACGTTACGCGATGCGTAAAAAGTACGATAATATTAAATAACAATTACTTTTTTTTTATTTAATTAAAAATTATTGATCCTGCTCATCAGCAATCAAATTTATTGTTACTATCATAAAATAACAAACAATATATGAAAAAAAAACACATTTTTATCTGCATCATGAAACTTATGAGAGACGCATATTTTACAAGAAGCCCTTTTCTTAATAAGAGGTGTCAACATGCAATCTTTGCAAGTTGAGGTGAAAGCCATACTGGTTACATTGGGAGAGACGGGAGTGTCTTCCGGCTCTTAGCACAAGGGACAAATAAACTCACTCCTTTTCAAAATATATATATAACTATTATATATTATATATATATATTACTTATATATACTATATTTATTATATATATATTATATAATTATATATTTAATTATTTATTATATATTAATTTATAATAATATTAATATATTATTATATATATATATTATTATTATTTTACTATATTATATATAATGTTTTATATATATTAAATTATAGTATATTTATATTTATTTACCCTTATTAAAAATAAATATAAAAATTTATTTATATAAAATATTATATTATTTTTATATATATATATTTTATTTATATTATATATATATATATATATTAATTTATATTATTATTATTATATTATTATTATTATATATTATTATATATATATATTATATATATTATATATTACTATTATATATTATCAGCTTGAGTTATCAGTCTTTTGTTCAAGTACAAGTACATTGTATCAAGAGAAAAACTTGCTATATATATATATATATATATTATAATTTATATATAATATATTTTTATTATATATATTTTGTATTTATATATTATAGTTATTATTTTATATATTATTATATATTATATTAATTTTATTAATAATATATATTATTTATATATATATTTTTATTTCATTATTATTCCAATTATCAGTCATCATCATCATCATCATCATCATCATCTAATCATCATCATCATCATCATCATCATCATTCATTCACTGCTCACCTTCTCTTTTCACCCCAAGACCGTGGGCTAACGGTGCGTAACATTTGCACCGAAACAAAATAGTTGAAGAATATATGAAGCATAAGTTGAAAAGAAAGTTCCATGCCTTACCTGCATCTCTTTATACCTGTTTAATAAGTGAGAACCTGTGCGCAGTCAGAAAACGCATACCCCTATATGAGCTTCAGGTTGACCTTTTTACGACGGGCATCTCATCTATTGGCAATCTTTTGCTCAATGTGGGGTTTTTCCCTTTGGCTCAGGTTGGGCTATCAACCATTACCCTCACCTCACAAAATCCCTGCTCATTCACTCTTCCTCTGTTATGCACGCTTTCTTCTCGCCTCTGGCAAACTTACATTTTCTCCTCAGTCATTCCTTTACTGACTCATATCCACTTTTTCTTCTTTGGTCTCTCCAGTCGGTCGATTCCCAAGCACGCCTCACCTCTATTATATTCATCGTTTAACTTTCAATCCGATCTTATCATCCATCCTTTCCACATTTCCAAACCAATTCAACGTTACTTTTCTATTTATTCTTCATTTACCCCCTTTCTTCATACACCACATCAGCCTGGCGGTGTAACGTTAATTCTCAATTTTTTTAAGGCTTCAGGATAATATCAATTCTTCTCATACAGATTGTCCATCTGAACACTTTTTACCTTAGATCTATATATACCTCTTTTTACCGACCATAGTCTCACTACTATTATCATTAACACAGGTAACACATTATTCCTCTATGTAAGACACTTAGTAGCAACTTCAAGACTTACCCTATTTTTATCATATCAAACCATACACGATTTATATTGCACCCAGCCACCTTCCTGCTATTCACTAACTTTCCTACTACACTCTGCATCATACCGTTCTCTCTTTCATCCATACATATTCCTAAATATTTTATAATTCTAGTGACATCTTTTTTCAGTCTGCTCACCATCTAACATAGCATCACACCGGAGTGTCCTCAATCACAACCATAACTTTACTCTTATCTGCGTTTACTTTTCAAACGCCTCCTTTACATCATCTACCTCTAATCCAATCTCTCTCTACCAATCCTCTCAAACTCTCTTCAGATTCGCCACACAAAACAAAATCATTCCGCATATATGTGCAATAACTGCCTTTGGCTGAAAATCTCATCTCCATCATTATAACACCTTACCCTACCATTTCCACCTTTAATTCTTTTTATAACCCATCCATCAATACAAATTGAACAACAAGTTAGTACATAACATCATCTCTGCCTTCACTTCCGCTATTAATATTATAAAACTCAATCAAACTTTCGACCTTTTCTATTTATTTCTTATAATACAAGCTTGCACCTATCGTCATACCTACTTTTGATTTCAATTCAGAAGCTCCACCAATCACACATACATCACTACTGCCTGCCATACGAAGCTTCCCTATTACTTATAATACGCTGTTTGCAAATTTTCTCATACTAAATACAATTTTATTCTTCTCCTCCTCAGTCTGTCAATAATTTATGCTTGAAATTGAAAATTAAATTAATTCATATAATTTCAATAGATTATTAATTCATATTTTTTGTTATTCACAAAATTATATTTAATTTTGTTGTATTATATTTGATTTTGGCGTTATGCTGAATAGTTTAAATATGTAATGTAGACAAAGCATGATCAACTTTGTTGACCGTTTATTATAATGGCGACTAGTTTTTTATTATTAAGTTTATTTCATTTTTTTTTATTTTTTTTCTTCATTTTTCATTCTGATGAAGATTTTTCCAGAGAAAAAGGTTGTGTGTTACTTCATCAGCTCTGGTTGGTATAGACCAGGTAACGGAAACTATATGCCAGAAGATATTGACCCAGATTTATGCACACATATTAACTATGGATTCGCCACCCTTGATTATACAGAACTCATTATGAAGCCTTACGACACTTGGGCAGACATCGACAATGGTAAAGTTCTTTTTTTTATCAACCATGGCTAAGTTCATTTTTTTCTTTTTATCAAAATTACTTTTAATAAATGTCTTTTTTTATTGAATTGGAGATTAAGAAACCTTAGTCAGCATTTAGGAAATATAATCTATATTATTATTTGTTTTCACGAGAGATTCTTAATATTTTTTATTTTAATGAGAGTTTCCTAATATTTTTTTTTATTTTCACTAGAGATTCAAATATATATATATATTATGTATGCTTATCTTCTATTTTTGAATCTTTAGAACTTGAATCACAATATACAGTAGATTCTGAAACATTTTTTAACAAGTGTTTTTGAAATGTTTATTTTCTATTGCTACTCAATTTCTGCTTCTTTTTTCCCAAATTAATATTTCATAATATTCTAAAGAATATTCGAAATATTATGATTCTAATTAAAACTAAAGAGCATTAGAAATTTTAGGGAATATCTCGTGGAACTAAAGTACATTAATTACATGTATCTCTAGTGTCCTTTAATTTCACGAGAGATTCCTAGTGTTTCCGAGTTATACATACAAACAAAGCAACGACATGTGTGACACACGACCGTATACTTTTGTGTAGGATCACCAACAATTGCGTATTTTGTGTTATAGGTTTCATCATAGATTTTGCACGTCAACAACAGCTAAGTAAATCCTACGCTACATGTCTTGCGTAACTAATACGCGTAATCTATCACTAACGCCTAAACTAAACTACTGTGTGTTTCTCGCTCTTAACGTACTATCTCGTAATATAGAGTTCACATAGGAAGAATTGGCTGATGTGCATTTTGTGAGTGGACGGACGAATTGGAATTCGAATTTGACTCGCCGGTTGGTGGCAAAAACTTACCCGACTCGGCGATGTCCGACGAAGGCAACATTTGCGGTGATCCACCAGCGTCTCAAGAAGTGTGGTACTTCTCAATGCCTAACAGAAACTGTGGTGCTACAAAACACATCCCCATGCCTATTGTAGAGCGGGAATGTGCTAGAGAGCACTGCTGAATAACCTGGAACCTGCACGCGCAAACTTTCCAGAAGTTATGAGTTTTGCATGCGACTGTATGGAGAACCCTCTACAAACTACAACTCTACCCGTTTCATATGCATCGAGTACAGACCCTAAATGTTGAAGATTACCCATCGCGGTTACAGGCTTACAGCTTTGTCAATGTATTTTCGGGAAACGCAACGATCAACAGTTTCATTCGTGGACCAATTCGATAATGAATACCCATATACAATGAACATCGATGGACCGACGCCAATAACCATCCTATAATATAATCTCGACATTAGCAAACGTTTTCTTATGATGTATGGGCCTGTATCGTTGGCGATCATCTGTTAGAACTGAAGTTTTATGCCAGATAACAATCTCGTACAGGCGGTTTTTGGATCAAGAATTGGCTGACCACCAGGACTACTCTCTACTACTAGCAATTCGACATAATTTTTTGGTTTATACACAATGGAGCTCTGTCACACTTTAGTTTGATTGAAAGACAGTATCTTGACGATACTTTTTCAAACATATGGAGTAGTAGAGGTGGGCCGATTGCTTGACATGCACTCTCTTCCGATTGTATCCCGTTGGACTATTTCTTTTTGGTCCATTTACGAAAACTTGTGTATGCAACACCAGCTCCTTCTGTCGACGCTTTACGCGACCGCATTAACCAAGCCTTCGACATTAAACGAAACACTCCGGGAATCCTGGAGCGTGTTCGTCAATCCATGGTACAACGATGTGGGGCATGTATTGCCGTACGTGGTCAACATTTCGAAAACTCTTGTAAAATGTATGCAATAACAATATGTAATTCTTGGGATGTCCTTTTTATCTCAATAAACCTTGCCCCGCTGGCTGTTTTATTTGACATTCCTCTATATATCATGTATTACATGTAATAAAATAACTATGAGGTGTGCCCTTCCTTTGTGTACGTGTTTGTACTACACATTCATATTATTGTTTATAAATTGCAATACTAACACGCCCAATCAGCTACCTGTGATAGGCACTTATACATTATACATTACTATGCATCCTTCTCAGGTACTTCAGTATATTAATCCTCATCGTGAGATCGTGTGAAACCTATAAGATATATATTAAGTGAGGTGACTCTCGAAATTTAGAGAATTTGAGGATGTAGAACGAGTGAACATAGAGTGGTGAGGGTTTAGGATAATTAATGAGCCATAATAAATAAATAATTATGTGATAGTAAATGTTTTTCACAACTTCTGTACATTACCCTTATTAATGAGGTTATACATCTCTGACTATTATACTATTTAGTTTTACTAGCAACTCTGAACAAACCTTTCCTGAGAGTATACACCTCACTCACAATAAGATGATACCTTTTATTGTAACAATAAATAACTTACAATTAAACTACAGGTGATATTAAGTGTAAAGGTACAATTGGGCTCAAAGTAAATATGAACAGTCGGTAAAGGTTAACACAGTATCGAGTTTATCCATGATTCATAACGGTATCAATTAGATTCCAATCTAATCTATTCAGATTATATATCACCTCACATTACAATGTGTCATAATGACTAAAAACTATCATTATACATTTATGCCTTGTGGCATTTCGAGCGAGAAGTACCAGTCACGGACCACAAACAGAGATCTATTTATTGATTTTTGCTCTCAATAATTACGACACTATCGGAGTCGAGTAAACAACATATTTGTGTGTATACTTATGAAATATCACTTCCGCTCTAGTCTTTGTATCATGAAATTACGACTGAGGGTATATTCGCATAAAATTCTTTTTTTCGTTATATCATAATATTGACTGATGCTATATAATGTAAAATTTAACATAGTATATGCTACGAGATACCTTAGCCATTCGAATTTAAAAGTTGGGTGCACACTTAAGTTTACGTTTTGCTCTTAGCGATGTGTTAAGGTACTCTACTGTTGTTAATCACACGAATAATTTTCCTAATCGCCTTATAAAGTCATTTTTATTATTCGCTTTCAATCCGTCCATAATGGGAGATGCTTTATATTTTTACCTTGAATCTCTCGATACTTCTTATTGCTAATCTACAATATATATTTTTCTTTCAGTCTATAGGCTCCTAAACTTTGCTCTATTTTATATAAGCTCTCCCATAATTCTTAACTGTCTATGATTCACTATATCTCAATGTTACCGACTCTAGTTAATAATTCGACTTGTTTAGTATATAATTTTATTCGACCTCCTCACTCCTTTTAGCTTATAATACTCTACGGTATATGGGGCAGATGAATACATACAGATTACTATTCTAACTACTGAATCAATAGACCTCATTATAGACTACAAATAAAGGATGATAGCTGAGCTTTTTATTTTGGTGTTGTAGAGAGAAGGGTTGATGGTTTGATTTTATTCTAGATAGTCTATTATTACTTGATACATATAACTGCCTTAAATCAGTAGAACTTTTCAACGAGGATATACAAACTATACCTCTCTATCTATAATGATCATTATTCTCTAGGTCGAAAAGGGCACTTATCTTTTATAGTTGTATTGTCTGGATAGGAACCTCTGGTGTGGTATGTTCTTCGAGCTGCTTTAATTTCTGTTCGTGAGATTGGCTCCTGCTAGGATAATGTTACATACATATACAAAGCTCTATGGCTTAGTGAGGATGATTAGCGTGGAAGGGGACCATATTGTATAGGTAGTCCTTGTCATCGGTGAGTGGCAGCCCCCAGCCAGAATACACTAAGATAAAATTGGCTTGAGGAAATTGATTATTGCACGCGTATGAGACTTTTTTTTGTGACCACTGCTTTACACCCAGGATTTACTCAATGGAACTTTCTCATCGACCACATTAAGCGGATGTTTGTTGGTATCCTTCTCCATTGTAAGGTTCAAATATGATCGGAATCAGGTATCATTCTTATTGTTATTTCTGGCCACTCTCTTATCGAGGTGAGTTCTTTGGTACATCTCCGTGTAATAGTTTTTTAGGCAACATATTTTTTACTGGCAAACCTCTCGACCAGGAGGGTGCGCCCCACCAAATGGTCTTTAGACGTACACCTGTGGTTGTACCGATCGTATCTAGAGCTCAAGCAAGGGGCCAAATTTTTTTCTATGTTATTATACTCGTCACTCTACCCTAATTTTTTCAATTCCAATGGGTCCTCAAATTTTTGCCTCACGGGATAAATAAATTTTTATGTAACACGTGTCAAGCCCTTAGTGGGGGTATAGCATCACTTTCTCTTTGGAGATGTGGCATTAACCACTTCGCTTGTTGTCGAATGTGTTTCAGTACCGCAACGCCAGGTGCGAATCGCAAGCACGGCAGTCAAGAGACGCTACTAGGAGCCGAGAAATCACGAGTTATACTCCCACCAAGGAGAGCCCGGCGCGTTTCCCACCAGGTATTCACCACACCCTGAACCGTAGTTCACACGCGCGCCTTATGATGTCGAAGGCAAGTGCCATTATCAAACCTTGTAAAGTTCCGCCTCCTCGGTTTTGACGCCAGGGCGTTTCAAGCATATTTCCTGGATACCGGATATTGCCGCTCCGCAGATTCCATACTCCCAGTGCTCCCGCCTTATAGACATAGGCTCTCATCTTCTCGGACTCAGATCACTCATACCTTCCATATATTGAAAACATTCGTTCCGTCAATATATTTAAACAAATCAGGACTAGCACACGTTAGAAGACGGGTATATAAAAGCTTCCTGTGGAAAGATATAGTGATTTTGCGGACTCACTTTAGATAGCGAGAATATCGCTTTCCCCAAATATCAACATCGTACACACACAGACATGACCGTCCATCTTGCAACGTGGGTGAGTGAGTGGCCGCATGAACATTACTGTATTTTCCACGCTCTGCCGCTTTCCATCTGTTCTATAACAGTGTGCGCTTCACCCACAATGAGGTGAGTGGCACCTTCATTCGAGAGATCGATATTCTCGACGGATGTCTAGTTCGAGAGCTTCATGCACTTCATATAACTTCAAAATGATCGTAGCTCACCCACTGGAGGAGCAATGGAATTAGTGCGTTACAGTATTTAAGAAGGTTGAACACGTCACACACACCTATAGTCTTCACTGGTTAACCGTCTAAACTCATATTATGACCTTCGTGCAGTCCATTAGATCTAAACGTCAGCAATTCTGGTGAAACAGTAGATTATTCACCTCAGTGTGGTGAAAGAGAAATAAAGTTATCAAAGGTGTTCTGAAGACGTTGTGCTACCAGATAGGTAAGCACTAATAATACTATGAGAGGAATTTTGGAGTAAGTGAGATATATTCAATCAACATACATAATAATAAAAAAGTAATATGAATATTACTCATAGGTTCCATATGAGTAAGCTCGAATATCGATATTGATGTTAAAAAGTTTTACTAAGTTCCAGTATTATATATAGATTATCGGTAGATCGGATGAATACTTTTTAATGTGACTACTGCGTGAGGATAAGATAGAGGATACACTAAATATTGTACAGGAATTATCTCTACATAGTTATACTATAAATATATTATTGGTGAATAGTTGTGAGTAGCTATCTAGCAAGAACATGGCCTTTAATAGTATATTACCTATATATATTAGAATCTCAAGCTATATGAAATTCCCCTCCCATACATCTCCCGTAAATATAACCGTAAAAGTAGTATGTCTACGTTATTATGTAGAGTCACATATAGCTACGGTGAAATGAGTGTTCTCTAATAACTCTCAAACTATACTTCACCTAGATCCGTGATCTCACTTAGAATACGAACTCATCCCAAAGCAATACCCTCAAGGAGCATAAAATAGTATTTTAATTCGCGTTCCTATTCCTAGCCGAAGCCCAGAAACGAATATCGGCTAATCCAAGAGAGTCAAGAACAGAAAGAAGAGAGAGAGAGCCGATCAGCGCAAGAGAGAGACTATGATGAGCAGAGAGAACGACGGAGGAGGATGAAATAGCATGGAGGAGAGAGTTTGGGTTTGAGCCTGCGTCTTGACTGTAAGGGGGTCGTTGCACATACACATTGGGGCTCTTGGCTGAACAACAATCGTGTCCTGTTAAATAGCCATCAGTTAAATCCGACATAGTTTCTCAATATTAATCTACAGGATAGAGATTCAAATTTTCTTTGGTGAGAAAATAAAGACCTAGATGATAAATAGTAACAATCAATGAAGTAAATTAAAACGAGAAATAAATACTTATTCCATCTGTAAACAGTTGATGGATATAATAATACATGAAATTGATAAATAATGAATATATTAGATGACACTCATAAAATACATTATAATTTCACTCCTAATAGTCACTAGATTAGATAATAGTCTATTAAGTCGTATTGGCATTAACTTGGCCATGAACCAGCAAAGAATTATATTATGATTACTTAATCTGTACATCGTGAGTTTTCTTTAGTTCTAAAATTTGGAATATACAGAATTACACAGATGCTCCCATTTTTGATGATGCTGTGTGATATTGATATAAAGTTATTTTTGTCTGCGTGAGAACGGCTAGAGACGAGTGTTTGAAGAGCAAGAGACGCTTAGTTCAATTATCGGTAGGAGACAAGCTTTCTCCGAGGTGTGAATTTCCTGTTCCGAGTTTTGCGTATCAAAGAAGTAAAGCGATTTTTGGCTTCACACGAGGTAAGATCTTTAGGAAGTATACGGCCAGAATTGGGTTTTAACGTAAATTTAAAGAAGAACGAATTAAATACACTTTAATTAGAGTTTAATCAGATCAACAATGATAAGTAATATTATTACACATAAACCAATAATTAGAGGTATTTAATATGGGTTTTGTAACTCAATCTTTCAGACAGTCTTACTACACACCCACTCACACATAGTATATTTACCTACAGGAATTAGATACATATGGTAGATTAATATTATATATATATACCCATATAAATTTACTTTGGAATTATTATATATATTATTATTGTGCTACTTTAAAGATAATTCAATTATTACCTGATATTGATCCTCGAAAAACAACTATTATATTCACTTCAAAGTGAGTGGAATAAAAATTAATTATACCTATTGTTATGGCCGATGCATATATACATTGTACCTATTACATCCAATTTAAAGTCCTAACGTATATAATACATGGTATGAAAACGTTTCAGTAGTCAATATAGCTCTATAATGAGTTTAATCTCGATATCTGGTTTGTATGTTTATCATATTATACAAAAGATAATTGATCGTACTCTTTACTGTAATTTAATTGTATGAGAAGGGCTTTTAAGAAAATGATAAAAATAATTAAATTGGCAAAAGTTCCTAAACCTACAAATAGTCGTTTCCTATTTTAACACTCTCTCACAAATATTCTTCTTCTGTGGAATAAATGACATTTCTTTGTATCTATCAGAAATAAATATCTTCATCTCTTCGAGTGAGTAATTTTATTATATATGCTGATATTTCTTTGGTGACCTTACTAATTAGCACATAGTCTGGGACGTATATTATATATCACATGTATCATACTTAGTGTACCATATAGGTCACTGAAACTAAGTGCTCAGATTGTATTAATATAATCAGTCAATTTTACTTAGGCATCACAGGGTCAACAGTATATAGTAAATTCCGATGATGACATGCTAGTATTCTTGCTCACATGTATAGCCAGATATTGCTATGAATAAAACTTTTTCTTTGTACTCACCCATTTTAAATTAAATATCCCATACCTCATGTGAAAATCTTGGAGCTCACTATACCCTTCGATTTATGTCCATTGGATTTATGATCAATTTACTACTCCAAAAACTTATTATACAGGGAAATAAATAATACTGTGCATGATATTTTATACTGATCATTATTATCTTTAATATGGGTATTCGTAAGTTTCCATTTAGTATATATAAACGACTAAGTCCAGTCTATGACCGAGTTATAATCTATGGAAATACTGTGAGAGCACCAAGTATTCTCTACCTTTCCTTTACCTAAAGTTCTAAATTTAGTTTAATTAAAATCACGATATATATGTTGAACTGAATTTAAACTCTATCCCAGAATATTCAACTAAGTGTTTAATCAAATAAACACAAACTATTAAAAACATGTGAGAAATATCTCCGCTTCATATACTCACTTCGAGATGTAACTGTGTCTTCACGATGCGATTAACCTGAAGTTTAAATTCAATCATACTGAATATGATTTAGTTTCTTGGGACTCATATGAGCTCTTCATTCTGCTATCTTCCTTGAGTGAGTGGAGAATAGCAATTTAGTGTGTCTATGCTTCTCTATTATAATTTAGTATAATATATGCACTATATATCATAGTGCAATGGACATGTCACCAGTTCATACTTCATAGTATATTTTCTGATTAATTACTACAAAAAGTCATTGCTCCAGTGCACACTTTTCCCCAATATTGGAAAGAAGCAGTGTCAACTTTAAACCTTTCAAGGTGGGTCAAAAAGTAGCTCGTAAAGTAAATGAACTGGGCCAAGTACTGCTCTTAAATTTCATAATAAGTGGAAGGTCCGTTTACTGGTTTGTTAGTGAAAACCCGAAAGGGTGTCATATGTCATAACAGAGAAAATATTAATACCACTACCCATAGAATCAAAAAGTCCATTCTCCACTTAAGAGAGTGGATTGAGATTCTGGGTTATTTGCGAAAATACCTGACTCGAAATAAAGAAATTGGTGATGATGCATTTTTCTCGGACGAGGAAAGCTTGTTGGATGGGGAGGATGAAAATTCTCCTGAATCCAGCGACCTTGAGTCTGAGACTGATTCTGCTAATTCTTATGAGTCAGAGTCCATCGCTGATACCTTATTGTTCACTAATAGCGATGATTCCCTGGAGTAGGAAGCTGATTTTGAGGGATTCTTAACTTTTAATCCTATCTCTGTAAGTGAGTATATTCAATTGCCAGAATTAACTTCTGTAATAGAGGCAACTGCTTGGGATCCGGGAGAAAACCTCAATATGAGTATGGAGGAGTTTGTTCCTCAGTTATCTTCCGAAGTCTTACGAATGCCCGGTCACAAAGCGGTTAAATTTTTGCTCCCTCCTCTCGTAATTCCCTATTTACCTATCCATTCTCGGACAGTAAATTCTTAACCAATTCTGGTTTTACCTGGACGGATTTCCGATCTTATTTATCCGGAGATAGATCTTAATAAATATTCCTACTAGTTCTCCTATGAATCATGGTAGTAACCCTGGGGTCAACCATGCTGAAATACTTACCCCTGTTTTAGATTATCATGATATGATTTACATGAATACCCTATTAGATTCAAATACCCCTCTGTCCTTCTCCTGCAAAGGGTAACTGAAGGATGATGAAGACCTTATATTTCCCAAGCATCACAGTTGGAAAGTCCTAATCTGGAAGCATCTGGGTTGAGTCTACCGGATCCACCGTCCTTTTTTATGGAAAGACCTAACTATTCTCCCTCAGTCTCTTCTGAGGATCCTATGGATCTGTCGGAGAGAGTTGTTGTGGGTGATTTGCCGGACGATTGGGTCAATTACATTTTTGACTTAGATGTTTTCCAATGTTCTCAAATAAGAGATACTGACTATTATATGGCGATTCATCTCCTAGATGACACATTATAAGCACTCCTCACAGCACAACAGATTTACTTTAACTTCCAACTAAACAACCAGAAATATAGTAATAAAACAATTTCAGTATCAATAACAACAGCGGCTGAAATGGTTTCTTCACCTGTCTCGGAGACTATGATATTCGACATTACACTCTTTTCAAATATTGGACGAGAGGTTGTTCACGACGAAGTGATTCCCTTAACAACTTACAATACGTTCATCTAATGCAATCAGATTATTGTATCAATTTACTTTGACATTCTAGAGGTCCATACAGAGATGAGGAATATCTTGATCGGATAGCAGAAACAGGATTCAATACTATTAAATTCGTATTCTCCTCACGCACTACGGAGTAGAGGATCAGTTCCAGATTTCCCAATGTTTTCGACTCCATTGGAGTATGATTACTCATAGAAGAACAGAATTTAGCATACCATCCTACTTTTATAACCTTCGCTACTCGCGAGACGAGGGATTTAATTACTAAATGATACCAACACTCACGACAGTGATGTTATCTCCTGTACTACATCAACGAAGTAAATACAGATTTTGACTTTACTCCTCACGAGATTCTACAGTTGGCTTTGCTTCATTCGTTTTTTAGCTTTTTGAAAATTTGCGTTTTCTGTGATGTCACACCAGGAGTGTTAAACCTGTAAATTATCAAAACATTTAACTCTAGGCCAAGATCAACGCAGTTTCAGCGTGTGAGAGCAACAATCACACCACTCACTCACTGCACATAAGTATGAACTTTTAACTTTTAGCAAGAAAAAAAAACCTCTTATTCCTATCTTTCTTAAACCTCACATGTATATAATTTAACATTTTCCTTTGTAAAACACTCACACATGTTATTTGATCTCAATACCACAATTACATCGATTTTCATCTCAAATAACAACACAGCAGAATTTATGATGTACACTTCTTATAAAATGGATAATGATAGAAAATCTTTCTACTCCCTCACTCTAGATCTCGAACAGCACTTTTGAGCATCGTCTCTAACACTCAAACTTTTAAACACGATATATAGACATACGCACAAATCAACAGCATTCTTAACCCTTTTATAGTCACACATTCAGCATTCCACAGGTTATTTAGCTATTATGCACTGATACACATCTCATATTTTGTATGCTTACTACCATGCGATTACTACTACGTTGTTAACTCACTTTGCAGACTCACATAAAAGACTTAAACATACAAATCATATACTATGTCACTTATAAACCTACAACAAAATTCGCATCTCAACCCACAAAGATGTTGTAAGAAACCTTAAAAGAACTTTAGCCCTGTTCACGATTTTTCAATCTAATAACAAACAAATTGGTTATTTTTAAATATACGTTTATTAAAGAATTAAATAATAATACTCATCGGTTACAAATAGAATACTGTATACACTTATTTCTGCTTATAAACCACTTACAACATAATAGTGTGGGTACTCTAATCTCCAATATAAAATTTATTATGTATAGAGTTCATCGAAAACCGGGCATTACCTTCAACTAACTAATTATATATATCATTTTATATATGAATGATTGTCTATAGGTATGTGTATGTGCTACTATGCAGTTTATGTATGTATGTATGTTTTAAAATTGATTGGCTAGTTACTATTTGTTGACATCTCACACATCATAGAAAGAAAATCCAAGTGCAAATCTCTCTGCAATGATTTCTTTCTGATAAACTCAAATTTTCTGTAAATGATGTAAGTACAAAGTATATTTTATATAAATTGAAACAATTTTATCTATCCCTTGACAAGCCAGTCACAATCTATTATCAGTTATTAATATTTAACACATTTATATTTTATATGCAACTGCAGGTGCGATCCGCCGCGCGACCGATAAATGTTAAATCACGGTGGACTAATCAAAGAATTTCTTTTTAAATATGACTCATGTAGTCATTCATTTTTATTTCATACTTAAACATTTTTATTAAAAACATTTTGCGATCCTAAAACTTTACCTCATTACAGACCTATTATTTAACACATATATTTATTAACATTATTTTTTACTTAATACTTTTTTACTTAATACTTTTTAATTTATAAATTTTTAAAAATTGTATGTAAGAAGAAAAAATCCAGAGTGTCTGATATATAATCATTTTATTTTAATTGAGATGAGATAAATATACTCTTAGTTAAAAGAAGAAATGTGTAATACACAGTAAATCAGTAAATCATAGAGGTGTTACTTAACAACAAAGGGACTAATATGCTTTTTGTTTTTAATGTTTTACTGCTTTAACTCATGTTTTACTGCTTTAACTCATATGTTTTACTGCTTTAACTCACATATTTATTAACATTACATACCTTAAAGCCGTAAATCAGTAAATCAATAGAGGTGTTACCTAACACCTAAGGGATTAGTATGCTTTTGTTTTACTGCTTTACTGCTTTACTGCTTTAACTTTCTGCTTTAACT
This sequence comes from Trachelipus rathkii, assembly GCA_015478945.1. Classification (NCBI taxonomy): domain Eukaryota; kingdom Metazoa; phylum Arthropoda; class Malacostraca; order Isopoda; family Trachelipodidae; genus Trachelipus; species Trachelipus rathkii. Next base: position 27,460 of record JABUQX010014597.1, read on the forward strand.
TGCTTTAACTCACATACATTACATACCTTAAAGCAGTAAAGTAGTAATCAGTAGAGGTGTTACCTAACACCTAGGGATTAGTATGCTTTTGTGTTTACCTGCTTTTAAAAAACTGCTTTAACTTTTCTGCTGTTGCTGCTTTAACTTTACTGTTTTACTGCCTTAACTCACATCATTACATACCTTAAGCAGGTAAATCCAGTAAATCAATAGAGGTGTTACCTTACACCTAAGGGATTAGTATGCCTTTGTTGATGACTTGCTTTACTGCTTTACTGCTTTACTTTCTGCTTTACTTTACTGCTTTAATTTCTGCTTTACTGCTTTACTTCTGTTTTACCTGCTTGTAACTCATATATTTATTTACCATATTCCTTTAACATTGATGTTTATTTATTTTGTTTTAATACTTTCGGGTTTCTCATACGAATATCTTGTTTATTTGTACTTTTTAATCAAGGATTTTGGTGTGGCCTGGAGATTGGAGCTTTATAATCTTATTTTTATATCTCAGAATTTTGTATCTCTCGTGATTACTGTAAATGTGAGTATATAATCTCGATGTATATCTCTAATATTTCATATTTCTATATTGATAGTTGTATGATTCACTCTTTCTCTCTTACTATAAATTAATATGTGGTAGTACTCAATAATATTTGGGTTTGTTATTAATTTAAGTAATTATTTATTTTTTTACATATATAAAAAATAAAGAATCAGGAAAAAGACTTCCTAGACTAATTGTTTGTTTTATTGATATTTTCATGATTAAAGGTATATTATGATAGTGAAACACAAACAAAATTCATTATTATTTCGTGAACGAGAATAAAAAGGATTAACTTTCCAGCCCCTATTTTCTGATGTATACCTTTATTTTAAAGATACAAATTTCTAAATATTTTCTAATCACACTTACAGCAATTATGTCCTTTGTTCATCATAACAACTGAGCACGCGATTTCTCAATAATATATGTTACTTCTGATCTTACCCATCAAAAAGTACAATTGAGAAATATAGAAGGTCAAAATGATTTAGTTTTACTCTAATTCATTTTTTCGCTTCGTGACAGTTATTAGGTATTAAAAATCATTATTTTAGAGTAGGAATTGTTCATGCCTTTATGTAGTAATTTGAAATCCTTCCATGACTCAATAACTGCCGGATATATGATGTTTTTCAGATTTGATTCGGCATAGTTCAAGACAGCTAGAAACGTCTCTGTCGGTTTTCCCAGAGTATATGGACCAGACGATCCAGTATTCATTATCCCATTGTTCATGGCCGGGAGCTCTTCCTAAGTTTCCAAAAGATTCCAATAAAAACTGTTTTACGTCAGGCCGCATTATATCTAAGGTCTAACTCATGTTTACGACCTCATGAACCCAATAAGGAAGAAAATCACTGAGGTTACTGAAAAGGTGATTTCCCAATCCAAAGTTTACTACTGCATTTCCCTCTGGGCAAGATATGTATGTGTCCAACAAAGAACACATTATTCATGATTGGGACACCCAGTATGCTGACCACATTATTAAAGATCCTGGGTTCTTATACCAAAAGATGCGGGAACTGTCCATATGCAGTTAAATTGTTAAATCCAAATCTCTTATATAAGGAAAATAACTGATGTCCGCTAAAATACCGCAGAGGGACGACTTTAATAGATGTTGTCATACAAGCAGTGTTTAAAGGGGAGTACCCTGACATTGCACCCCTCAATATCTATCTATATTAACCAGGAAAACCTTTTACTCTGATTCTCTTGGTTGTTGGATTATATCAACAAGCGAACCCTTGTAACTTGATTCTTCTTTGGTTGTTGGAACCGTTTATCTTAGAATCCCTAATGAAAAATGGAAAATCTATTTACATTAAAATATAATAAAAATGATATAATTTTGTATAAAGAAAATATTTAAAATAATTGTAAATTTATTGTAAATTAATTTATACTTTATTTAGAGAGTCCTAGTATCCTTCTCTGCGCGCGTTTCTATGCTCTTTGCCTCTTTCCTCCCGTCTTTCTTCGAACGACGTGGAAAAAATTGAGGTGGGGTTTAGATTTTAGTGGGGGAGGATATAAAGGGAGATAATTGATCATGCTTCCATCGGTGTCAATTGGCATTCGCTAGTTTCATTTGGTAATGTTTATATTGGAAATGTTTTTTAATAATTACAGTCTGGACGTTTGAAACCATTTTTGATCTCAGCCCTGTGTTAATACAATCTTATTCATATTATCGCTTCAATTAAAAAACCTTGTACCATTTATCGATACTATACCCGTATTTTCTTTCTTTCTAAGATCTTTGCTATGATAAATCAAGTTCGATACAGTCACTATCTTAAAATATAACGCAAAAAACTAATAACAAAATGAGCAGCACAGACGAGGCTCTATAAGCCACATCGACATCATTTGACTCACATACTCACAAAATACGTATCTAACTATTATTAAAACATTTTGTCTCTCTACACACTTAAAGAAACTCATGGAGTATAAAGCACTATATTATTTTATGACTGCGTTTTAACTACACGTTAGTTTGATATAATTTACTCCACAATATTTTAACTTAAATTAATGGTATTTTCAAAGTTTCTATTAAATTATTTAAGTTACAGTAGATTTTAGTTGAATTGAGGAAATATTAAGCATTAGTATCACAATCTTGTTATATTCCTTTGGTATATACAAGATAATTTTTTATTCTGATTTTAAGCTTTGTTCTATTATAAATAGGCCAACTTATTGACATCATTTAGTTTGTTTACAACTCAATTAATCAATAAGCTTCTTGATGAGATATATTAGTGGAAGGGTTTTTATCTATTAAAAATATAAGAGTTTTTATCTAAATAATTGTACATTTATATGTTAGTTTTAACGTTTTATTCTTCCTGTGTTATATAATAAATATGTTATAACGTCCAGTATTATTATTATTTTAAGTAATAAAACAATGGTCATGTTTTACACACGTCAGTATCTTTTGAGGAGTTCGTTCCACTGAATCCTCAGACGTTTTTCTTAAGACTGGGCATTCATCCTAGCCACCCTGAATTCCCTTCTCCTCTCTAATATCACTCTCGCGACTAAGATCTGGCAAGCCCTTACTTCTTGGGTGCGATTATAATGGGTCAGCATGCAGCGAATTGACTCCTCTCCTCATGCTTCTTTTATTTGTACTTGCTGTGTTTAGTCCATGAGGTTAGATTTTTTTGTTTGAGGTTAACAAGTAGATAACTTTCCTTAATATTGCCTCGTCAGATTGTCCGCGGTCGGATTCATCTGAAGTCTTTTTCTTCATCGTATCCCTATATACAATAGTAAAGCTAATCATATAAGTATCTTTCTAATTCCTCCTCTTGCTACTATTGTATAAACACTATTGGTAAGCTCAAATATTCCTCTATTAAATATCCTTTTCTAATTTTTCATAAGGTCATAATACTCATTTTTAATATATATTATCATCCATTGTTAAGCTATGCTCTGCATTTTCTTTGCCTTCAAGTTTTTGTGCTCACTATTGAGCAATATATTTTTTGAATAGGTCGTCTACGATTTCAACTCTCGTATCTTCACCTATGAGTTTAAGACGCTTATCCTGAAAGTAAAATATATTTTTTTTCACTTTGAAACCAGTTTTAACTTGTCTTCATCAAAAGATAAACGAGATATTTTCTTATTAATATTCGGCAGTGAATTCTTTTATTATACTATTTATTATTGGTGTTTGGGGTAGGAGTATCTGTTTGGATATTAATATTATACTTTCTAGTCAGATCTACTACCACCAATTATTATTGTAGGAGCGATTATTAAGTTAACAAGATAGAACTTATTTCTAATGCGGGAGTGTCCACTATCCTTTCATAAATTGGAGAATAATCATCAACAACATCTGCACACTCTTCAACTTTATTCCGAGACCTCTATCGGGTATCATCGAAACGAGAGAGACCTCTCGGGAAACATAAATAATTCTACATCTTTTCTTTCGTGTGAGTAAAATTGTAGCTTTAGGTTTGTATCAAACATTGTTGTTATATATGTTAATCATAAATTTACATTTCTGTCTTAATAGTTCCACTCCGGGGTCAAGTCCACGAGTGCTAGGTCCTACGAGCACGTTCTCTAAATGACCTCAACGGTCTCTAAAACCGATTATATAACGGAGAATTTCAACTGAGACCTATAGTCCTTTTATCTCTGTTCCGTTTTCATTTTAGTAAAATCCTGATGTGTGGGTTCAGGTGGCTATGCTTGTGCTATTACTAATCGACATTTCGTGAAGACCAATTACGTATGTTTCCGAACATACAAAAAATCTCCTATCATCTAACGTGAGATTTTCCATTAAACTTTAACCATATTCGTAATCTTCATAGTTCGTCGAATATAGCATATACTCCAGAACACGAGTCGGATGAGAGTACCTTTTGGTCTCCGAGTACGGTCTAACTTGTTGCGATCGGCTAAATTTAATCTCCAAGCGGTAATGTCCTCTCCGCACCACAACCTATAATAAAGGTATACAAAAGTGTATATCCAGTTAAATTATTAGTACAAAGAACATTATTAGTTAATTATATAATATATATAATTTATTTTATTGAATAATTATATTTATATATTTTTAAACTGTGAAATATTATATATAATACATTATATAATGGCTGGATCGTGATAAGTATTCCTTTAATGAATTAAATAGCAGGTAGGTATATATAATTATATGTTGAATATCCTAACATCAGGTTGTTTGAAATACTCCATGATTGGTTACGAGTATATGTAAGTAGTTTTATCTCATACTTAGATTTTACATTAATATAAATATATATATAATATATATTTATATATGACTACTGGTAAATTTTCCACCGGGGCTTACAGCATAGAGTCCTCATATATATATAATATATCTACAACCCGCAAATAGGTACATATATGCTTACTATAACTAAATCACTACTCATAATTATAATATATATAGCACTATACAGCTGGTGTGACGTACTTTTACTCTTCTTATTTTTCTAATATCTTACTATATATATATATATATATCAATATATATATTAGTATATGTATAATAAAATTACATATATTATCGCTATTCTTTCAGGGTTTATTCGGGGGAATTATAATTTTTGCTATACATATAATGAGGAAATAATTATTATAACAAAAGGTATTATATGCTGTCTAGTTTTATAATGCCACGGTCAGTGTAAAAATGCTTAACCTATTTTTTGGGCTATGTGTGTGGGAGGAATTAACATTAAAACGCAATTAATGCTTAACCTCTGTCACCGTGCGACTTAGTTAGAAAGGCCTTTATGAATTGTACTTTGAGTCTAGAAGTTGGCGCACAAGCTAAGATTATGTCTCTGTGCTTCCAATAGAGTCTATTCCTAGCAGCACTTCACGTCTCAGGAGAGTGCCCTTGAGCAGACGTGAAAAAGGAAGAACGTAGGCCCGTCACTCGAAATTTGCTAGGTTCACGCAACCATTATTGTATTCTTGCGCGTGAACCGACAAGTCACGTAATCGGGCATGTTTGTCCTCCCTCTTGCCGTTTGAGAAATTCGTTGAGGGTTCTCTTTCAAAATCCACATTGTGTCCAGTATCCTAAACTCACACACGCAATGTTGTCCAGCTCCTCATCGCTCAGATCATTTCCTGTCGATGTGATTTACTGTGACTCAGAGGATGGACCCCTTCGATCCAATAGACGCAGCAAGGTATCAGCATCTGACGTCTTGACTCCATAAACATCTATGACATGTATCACACCGTGCATATGTAAATCTAACATAGCACAGCAGCTTAACGATACTCTGTATCGAGATCAAAACTCATCACAAACAGACTTAGAGATAATAGCTACACTATTGGTCTTTCCACCTAGCGCGATTCAGGCACTCGGGAAGATTCGTGAATTTGAGTGAGAAGGGTTGATAGTCAAACCATTATTCGATTTACGAGGGGTCAGACATGATACACAGTGGTTTTTCATAACGCGTGTAGATTCCTCTCACAGTTAACGTTTACTATCGAACATAATCACCTAACCTAAAGACGATACACTCTAACAACCTAATTTAACACTCATAGGACTTGAAACGTAGAACACTCTATATCCTAGATACCACTATAGTCAGATATCCTTTAATATACCAACATTAACCGTAAATATACACTATAAATCAGAGTGAGAAATTTAATGTGAGTAAATATTAAATATATGAGATAAGTACTAAATAGCGAAAATAGTATTGAGTAAGGCTAATATATCTAAATAAGCTGAGGTAATTCAATAAAGTTGAGGAATCAAATATATATCAAAATATGGGTATGGTGGAGGAGAGACTATTAATTGTATAGTGTGTATAGTTATAGGTATGTGTGTGTGTGTGCGTGTGTGTATGTGTGTTCTAAATAAATAATAACAATAGGCATTAAGTAAATAATAACATGTAAGTTTATTATAATAATATAATTTAAAGTAATATAAAATAAAAAATGTTTTTAAATTAAAAATTATATAATATCACGTATTAATATGTGTATATGTTTAGATGATTTAGCGTGTGTTTTATGATGTTAGTGTGTGTGTGTGTTGTGTGTGTGTGTACGTATATAGTTTAGGTGTGTTGTATAGTGTGTGTTGTAGTGTAGTTAATAGTTGTAATGTGATTAGATTTCATATTATAAATATAAATATTTTATATTAATATAAACTTAATGAGTAATAGCATTTAAGTTAAGTAAATCTATTTTCGCTTATAAAGTATAAGAACTTAATACAATTTAATTGATTAAAATAAGGATTAATATTAAAATAATATATAATTAAAAAGAATAAATAAATATATTAATGAGAGAGAAGATAGAGAGAGAGAAGAGAGGAGAGAGGAGAGGAGAAGAGAGGAAAGAAGGTACTTAAAAGAAAAATAAAAGAAAAAGAAACAAGTGAATGGTGATAAGATAAATGAAGATAGAGCTATGAGAGTGTGAAGAAGATAGTGAGAAGGAAGAAGTAGCTCATTTGGAAAGGAGCTAAGATGGGAGAACAGAGACAAAGAAAAAGAAGATGAAAAGTGAGAGACGAGAGAGATAGAGAGTATAAGAGAGAGAGAAGAGATGAGAGAGAGAGAGGAAGAGAGAATGAGAAAGGAAGAGATGTCTTTGAAATGTTGTAGAATCGGATGGAGAGAGGAAATTACTAAAATAGAATCAACCTCAACTCAAGTATAGCGACTGTCTTTAAAAAAAGAAAAACATTTTTGTGCTCTTTAACTGGATTAACTATATGTTTCGCATAGATAAACCGTATGTTAACTCAAAGAACGAAAGAGCTTTACCGTAGTATATATTTTGTAACGCTGAATTAGCACGAACTCTTATTAAATCGGCAAACTTAGTGTCGGGATACCTAACTAGTAATACGAACAAATAAACATAGTTTATCCTTAGAATCATATAAAATGCACCTTATATATTAACAGGAGAAAAGGTAATTATACATATTGTAGCGAATTTATGGCAAAAAGAGTGCGGGTTGTTATATGTGTTATTTCCTTACTTACTAGTTTGAGATTAGAGATTTGTCTAAATGTATCATCCAAGAGTAATATTTGAGATCTAATGTCAATAAATTGGAAATATTTTCGCTATTCTAAAAAAAAATTTAATAGAAATAATAAATATACTAAAATATTTTTTATTAGAGTTTAGGCAGCATTGTCTACTGGGTGAATTAATATTATGATAATTATCATAATATGAATTCACCCTGTAGACTAAAAGAATTATATAATTCTTTTAGTTATTTATCTTAATTATAAATATAAATACATACATTTTCCCCAGAGATTGTTTGTAGTTTGCCAAAGAGAGAAATACTTACTTCTTTCAAATATGATTGGTTTTCAGAGTCTATAAGTTGGGCTAAAATCTTGACGTCTTTCATCTTTAGGAATGGAATCTTCTTTCTGATAAAGCAATAATATCTTATTACTTCGAATATACATTAAGAAAAATACTATAAAATAGGTAACATTAATGAATATATAGGTTTCTGTTCAGTTATTTATAAATGTTAATCTCCTCTTTTCCAAATTTATAAATAGTGATATTCCTCAGGGTTAATTCTATTACCAACTCTTTTTCTACATTTCATTAATAACCTGCTATCTATAACTTCATCACAAATCCATTCTTATGTTGAAAAATCTGCTCTTCCTTATTCCTTTCAATTTAAAGGATGATCCATTCAACTAAAAATAGTTAATGGTAGATGGGTGGTGTTAGATCAACTAACCTCTAATATTTAATGTATCTCTAGTTAAGGTAAGAAAATATTTCTTTATCTATCTACACAACATCATCTTCCGCACAGCTCTAAGATCTTCAAAAGCACATAACTTAAATCCTCTTCTGTTCTTAATATTCTTCTGTACTTAATATACGTCACTTCCCTACACAACTTAAAAGACATATACCTCTATATTTCCCACATTTCATCCTATCCCCTTTCCCCTTATAAAGGGGAAAACAACCATTCTCCCAATCCTGTGGTACCTCAACCACTCCCAACTATGTATACAATCTATAGCCAGTTCCTCACGTGCCTCTACCGTCTCGTTCTGCAACATTTCATTCTCTACACTATCTGTCAGAACCGTTGCGGACTTCCCTTTTTTTTCCTTTATTCACTTAGGCCGTATATGGAGTTTCCTCTCATTTGTAATTTCATGACCCCCCTCCTCGGCATCTCATTTCATCCTCACTCTTGCATTGTCTTCTCTATCACCCGCTCATTACAATATGTCCACTAAAGTACTTACCCCCATCTTTCCTACCCCTAATCGCTCATGCCTCTCATCACATGTCGCCTACATCTCCTCCGTTAATCCTCCCAAGCCTCCTTCTCTTCCTTTTTTTATTAAAACTTCTTTCAAAAGCCATCTTACTGTGGAGTCGTTTCAAAATTTTCCGTCTCTTCTAACCATTTCCCTTTTGCTCTTCTCTTCGCCCTCTGCACGCCTCTTTGTGCTTCACTCTAATCCTTCTATTTCTCCCACTATCCATCTCTCTCCTATTCCCAACCATTTCACAATAGGCTCCTTTTTCCTGTTTTTACCACCCTCATCACCTCTCACTCCACCGATTCACCTCCCTTCCTTTCTGCTTGCAGCCCACGCGCTTTTTTACTCCGACATACTTCTAGCTTTTCGACATGTACTGCCTCTCTAATATCTTCTTTTCACTCGCCCCTCTCACCTCCAATTCGGTCCTCTCAGTTTCTCCAACCTTGTCTCCATACCTGGGCTCGTAAATCCTGTCGTCAACACACTATCGCTGCCTCAATTTTTGCCTACTTTTATCACTTCCACTCTCCTCTTGTTCTTCCCATCTTCGTCTAACCATGATCCTCTCCGGTCGCGCACCCTTGGCTTGGCAAGCAGTACAAGATAGTGATTGTCGATTATCCCCCCCCCCCCTCCTGTAAGAGGACATTTAGCATCTAATATATCTTATTCTATCCTTCCCATTTACACACGACATAATTCTATGAACGCGCTTGCCTCCGCGTTATTGTCTGTCCTCTTGTCAGTGTATATCTTATGATTTTCTCGAGCTTTGTTTTTAAACACGTATCTCCCGTTTTGTGTCACAAGTTGATTGGGTTTGTGTGGGGTTGTTTAATAGGGAAATTCCTTTGCTTTCATTCTCTTTGACACTCGAACTCTTATGAGGACTTTACTCATTAGCATTCCTCTCCTTACCCAATAAGGTCTATTATTCTTCGCCACTCAACTCCCCTCCTTGCTTCAAGATCTCCAATAGACCATTTATTTCATATTTACCCCAAAACTTTCCCGAACACTGTTGCAGCTCTCTCCCAAAATCTTCTCTCTCCTCCCCTCGCTGCCATTCACTGGTGCGTTACGCACATTACAAATAACCCAATTTTCCCCGAATTTCACTTTTACCCACATTAATCTCTAGAAACTCACCTGGTTAACAGCGAATCTCACTTACCCACATTTAATCTTTATCATAATATTACCCACCTTCCATCTGCCGTCATCTCTCGTCAATCCCGAAATCATAACACGCCATGTACTTCTCCAAAAAATCATCTCACTTTACTCATTCAAACGTTGTTTCTGTTATTACCTACGTATCATCCACCTTTTTTCACTCAGAAATCAATCTCTACTAATCCTCCTCTCAAATTCCATCGTTACCTCTCACATTTAACTATACACATCACCCAGATTACACGACTCTCCTGCAACCCATCACTCTTCCCTATTTCTAAAAATAACCTGCAAATCAGGCTGTACCTTGTATGGAGAAACCCCCCCTATGTATGTCCCAACACTCGAAGGGCTACAACCAGCGCTCACGCAACAGTCCAATAATCAACTAAACAAAAATACGTTAAAATAAATATAAGGACAGCAATAAAAGGTTTCGAATTCTTAAAACTACTACTTAATAAATCACTTTCCAATAAAAAAGGTTAATGACAAATGGAACACAGTAAAAAGTTGAAAGGTTATAACCTACACTATAAAATCTTTATATTTCTTACCACACCCCTTTTCAATGTATCAAAAACTTACTCCCTTTATCTTTCTACTTATATTATGCACAAGTTAAGAAGAATTTAAGGAACACTTTATTCAATTCTTAAAATTCTTTAATTCTTATATTCAAATATATATAAAATTGCTTATACTTTTTTAACAATTCTTTAAAAATCTCTTATATTCAATTATATATACAACCTCCTGTATATTTAGTTAAATTATACACTTATATATATATCGATATTATTAATATATTAGTATGTCGCAGCAAGGTATATATAAAGTTAACTTGCGTCATATTAATTACTAAAGATGAATTGCCAAGCAAGGATATTGTGTAAAACAAGAGGTTACATATATAGATATAAATATAACATAATACAGATATATTTATATATATGTTATATATATTTATATGAGTATTATGATATATATATTTAGATGATATATATCATATATATATATATATTATTATGATTATATTATAATAATTTATATAAAATTATAATGATAATAATATATAGATATATATAAAAGTAAGGTTACATATACATTACGATAATATAACATATATACAGGCTATATAATAAAAGCACAAGGAAGGACAACAGACGTTACAAAGTTGTTATTGTTAGAATAATAAATTACTGGTGTTTCGATATATCAAGATATACTTCTAAATAAGACGAACTGTAATTTTGAGCATTTTAAAAAGACAAAATGTCCGAACTGATAATTTTTTTTTCAAGTCCAACTCTTCCAGTCTTCCTTTCTATCTATCATCTTCTATCCATGCTTAAAAATGGATGATGACCTTGTTTCTATAATAGGGATATAACTGATCTAATAAGATCGACTGTATTTTGAGTCATTTATTATGTTCGAATCGTGACTGATAATACTCCTTTCCAATGCCAACTCTTCCAGTCTCTTTCTATCGATCTCATGCTCGTCTCTATGCTCATACTTTCTTTCATTAATCATGTCTGGGGCTGAATTTACATAAACCATTTCAACACAGAAATGAAAGTAATTATACTTTATTTATTACTAGGCGTTATGCAGTTAAAATTATTTATACTACTGTAGACTAGTTATACTAATATAGACTTAGGTTCATAGTACCACTATTCCAATGGTTGGAGCATGTATCTAAACTTAAACTTTTCATATAAAATTATTATTTCTTTGTTGATGTGATTTCTTCTAATCTTTCTGAGCTTCATTAAAGTAGACATTACAATCCCTAATTACATTTAGCATTTATTTAATTTGCATTTCTAATTTCAATTCTAATTAAAAATTCACTCAATATAAATCAAATGGTTTTATTGTAATTGATTAGCTGCATCTATTCTTATTGTATTTATTATTCATACGTGATAGTATACGATCATTCTACACTGGCATTGCTGGTAAACTGGACGAAGGAAACTTATACGTCCTTGCTGCTTCGATAGTCAGAAGCCATAATATGCATAATATTATATATATATATATATATTATATATAGTATAAATATAATATATATAATATATAGATTATATATATATATATTCTATATATTATATCTATATATATTAGTATATATATATATCTTATAGTATATATAGACTATAAGTGATATATTATCTATATATATATAATAAAACCTTACACTAAAATTATTATAATATATAATAAATAATTATAATATATAATAATAATATATATATATAGTAATATTTATATATATATATATTTAATTAATATATATATATATAGTATATATATATTAATATATAATATAAATATATCTAATTAATATATATTGGTGATTATTATATTATATTATATTATATAATATAGATATATTAATATTAAATATATATATATATTATGATTATATATATAATATTATTATTATATAATATTAGGTATACTATATATATAACGGTATATATTATACAATATGTATATATTATAATATATGTATTTATTATATATCTATATATATATATATGTATATATAGGTAATATATATATATTAATATCGTATAATATATAGTATATTATATAGTATAACATATATATATATATCTTATAATATAATATATATATATATATTATTCATATAATAATATATATATATATATATATTATATAGTAGTATATTTATATATAGTATATATATACGTATACTTATTATATAATATATATATAAATATTATATATATATAATATATATATATATATTAATATTATTATAAACAATTTCTTTGTAAAAACTAAAATATTGATTAAAAGCTTCAACAAGTTTTGTTCGGAAAAAAAATTTATCTAAATCCGGTGTGCTGCCCATATCTTGTTTAATTATTATTAAAGACTTAAAATAATTTATTAAAATTGAGTTACTAGAGGTGAAAGTAAATAATAATGGGATTAATTCTTATGAACGACGAATGAATATTAAAATATACAAGATAGACCGTTGTGTTTCATATATATATTATATATTATCTATAATATATATTTATATATATATATATCAATATATAATAGTATTATTATATTATAATAATGATGATATATTAATAATATATATTTCAGTTAGTCACCTACCGCTCACGGGCAAAGTCCTATTCAAGGAGGGTGTTACACTCAACAAAATTTCAACTAAAGGCAAATTTAGCAATGAGGCGACAGACGCGGATTTAAAGTGATGGGAGACTTAAATTGAGGTAGGAAACAAGAAAATGGAAGAGAAATCTCCACAGAACAGAGGTGGGCAGGAAAGGAAGGAGGCAACCGCAGTGAACTAGTGCGGAGTGCTGCTTAACATCAACACAAAACTCTGTGGCCGACACAGCACCCCGTTGATCACGAGGGCGTCTTAATAGAGGCGGAGCCGCTGAGTGGAAAGCTCACTCGAGACCTGCCGCAGGTACCTATGATGAACAAGAGATAGATCGCACAACATCGCGCTCGCAATAGATAGAGGGTCAAGTGAACTAGAAGTACAGAAGTTTATAAGTCTTTTTAGCCTTTGATCGACCCCTGATCAAAAGCGGATGAAACTGAGCCCCTCCAGATTATGAAGCTGAGTATCTCCATACTAAGGGGCGGATGAGACCCTTGTATAACTGGAGAAACGAGAAGAGGAAACAAGTCTCGCAGTCTAAAAATACTCCCAGTTTCTTTGAGGCCGCCCTACCAACCATTATTGAATCCGCGTTTCCAACATTTTTTGTTTTATGTTAATGGCCAGATGTTATATGTTGTCACAGGAAGGACGAGAGAACGTCGAAAGAGATACGAAAGTTAGAAGTGTCTTGTAGAGGAGATGTTGTAGAATGGTGGTTTTTTAAAGAAGTTAAATTGTCACATTAGGTGTGACTACGGACTCGGCGACCGGAAATTCTATCTCAGATCAGCGAGAATGGAATCGGGAAAGATTAAGACGAGAGGCACTTCTAGAAGTAAAAGAAGGAGAGAATTGAAATGAGTTGAAGAATGTGAAGAATGGAGTCATCGGCATATGATTGGATAGAGTTAGATGTGGCAGACGAAGAAGATCATGTAATGAAAAGCAGGAATAGTTAGGAGATTAAGAGCAGGACACCCTGAAGGAACCACTTTTTGACAGAAAAGGGAAGAAGATAGTCGCCCATCAACAACAGACCCTATAATCAGCCGATTTGAAAGAAAGGCTTAAGACATAAGTATAGCAAAGAGAGAAGGAGGAAATCCAAAGGAGGGAAGCTTGGAGAGGAGTGACGCGTGCCATTACAGGTCAAATGCTTTTGGATATGTCAACGCTCACCATGCAGATCTCACGTGAATTCTGAGGGATTGGAAATACACATCAAATCTGTTTAGATATGGAAAGTCTAGTCACCATGTAGATCCTCGAGCGCCGAAAAGCCGTACTTGCGATCGGAAAGAAGGGATGAGACTTCAGGATGGTACTAGAGAATGGAGAGTTTGGAGCAGGGTTTCAAAAGATCTTAGAAACGAAGGTAAACATGGTTTAGACTAATGGCGATAGTAGAAGGATCAGCAGCGCTTCCTTTTTCGAATAGGTTGGACATATGCGCGCTTTCAAAACTGAGGGAAAGTTCTAGTATTGAGGCAGTAGGAATCATAGTTAACGAGAGGAGGGGCACACGGAAACACACTCCCTGGTCAAAACTCGGGGAGGAAAAATGCCATGCGCGGTGCACCCGCTCTCTAACGTTCATAAGATTTTAGAAGCCAGTGCACGCCGATCAAATGTAATCTCAGGCAAGGCATAGGAATATATATATATATAGGAGTATATATATATTATATTATTTATATATATAATATATTATATATAATATGATATATATATATTATATATAGTAGTATATATAACTATATATATATAATATGTATGTATATATATATATATATATATATATATATAGTATACTATATATAATATCTTAGTTAATATATATATATATATATTATATATATAATATAGTATATAATATATTCTATATATATATATATATTATATATAATTTATATATATATATATCTATATATAATATATATATATATAGTTATATCAGATTATTATGATATATATATTATATATATTATATGATTATATATAATTATAATATTATATATATAATATATTATATATATATGTTATAATCTACTCTCTTGTTTGGTTGCGAACCTGAGACTTCGCGTTGTTTAGCAGTGTTACCACAGCACTTAGGCACGAAGTAGCTTAATAAAAGAGGTTCCCAATCTTTAGAAGTAGTATTCTCTACTGCAGGAGAAAGTAGTCGTACCTCTTGCTAGGGCATGCCCTTCCGTTCCTGAGTTCTGGTCAGACTCGGGGTCGAGGGTCAAACATTGTTTCGCATAAGAGAGTTGTTATCATAAAATTAATTTGATAGTGAGTAATGTTGATGATAATGTTGATGATATATATATATTTATATATATATTATTATATACTATACTATTATATAATTATATATATATATGGGCGGGTAGTGTTGTATATATATATATTATATATATATATATACTATATATAAGTATATATAATATATATATACACCTTCTCTCGTCCAGACTTTCACACTGTGCGTAACATGCCCGGAAACAGAAAAGTAGTTGAGATATGGCAAATTCGGAAAGAATCCGCCTTACTCCCTCTTTAACTTTTTAGTGAGACCTCTAGCAGTCAGAAAATTCACCCTAGAGCTTCACGTGACAGCGACGGACCCTGCACGTATGGGCATCTCGTCAATGTAGGGTCATCCCTTGGTCCAGGTGGCCACATAGCCACACCCCCCCCAGCATCAATAATATTACTATTCACCTTTCTTCTCACCTCTGCCATATCACATTCCTCTCCTTCTGAGATGCATTCCTTACTTGACTCAATCAGTCTTTTTCTTCTGGCTCCCAACCGGTCGATTCTCAGCACACTCACCACTATAACAATCCGCTTAACCAACCGATTTTCAATTCTTTCCACATGACAATACCATCTCAACGTACTTTCAATTTATTCTCTTATTTGCTCCTTTCTTCACACAACGACAACTCTCTAATACGTTCATATTCTCATTTTTAATTCTTTTCACACCTAAGCACGCCCCGTAAGATTGTCCAATGCAACACATGTGTACTTTATATGTAGACTCTTATTGCCAGACATGAGCCTCACTACTTTGCATTAATACAGGTAATAACCCACCTTATGCAGAACTCAAGAGGAGTCAAGACTTAGTCCCTTTACTCACCTAAGAATGGTAATTGTACCACCACTTCTTTCCATTCACAATTACTTTGGGTCTAGCAATCTGCATCATCATTGCATTCCTGTTTTCATTCTAACACTATAGCTTATTAATATTTAAAACTCAGACCTTTGTTCCAGTTGCTCACACATCTAACATAACTTCACAGCAGAGGACTTGTTCTCACGTCACAACTCATTATTACTTACTCTGTATCTACGTTTACTTTTAAATCCCCTCTTTTCCACCGTCTGCCAACTCTCGTCTTTGCTAATCTTTCATAATTCTTCTCTTCAGATTCGCCAACACAAAATCAATATTTTATGCTATATAATTATATATATATATAGTACTCTCACTATATCTATATATCACATATATATATATTTATACTATATATATATATATTATAAGTATAATAATATTAATATATTAATATTAATTATATATATATATATAATATTATATAATTATATATTATATAATATATATATGATATATATTTATAATAAATATTTATATTATATCATATATTGAGAGAGAGATAGAGAGAGAGAGAGAGAGAGAGAGGGAGAGAGAGAGAAACCTAAGCGTAATGCACAGAAAAGAAAAGGAAACGGAGGATCAAAAAGTAATGACAACGTGCAATTATTGCAAATGAAAATCATCTTATATCAAAGATATTTTAACATTACGACCCTGTAACTATGATATGAGCAGGGATTGGTAGCAGAGTTTGTAGATCAAGAAATAAAGATTTTGGTGTCATTTATAAGCATAATCTAAAAGTGGCTAATAGTGTTGTTGGAAGCAAATTATTAGAGGCCAAACACGCATTCTTGTATCACAAATCACAATGTCGTTTACAGAGCAAGGAGGTTTTAAATTAAGCTGCATAATTCGCTGCTAAGTCATTATTAACAGCTGATTGGTGCATAAGTTGGCCCCTTATCAAGAATAAGATAGATATTGCTGTGGAGAGAGTAGGCGCGAGAATCCACATTAAGGATGATTTTTAAACTTTGAGGGGCAAGAGTTATGAGGAGAGGGTGAAGGAATTTAGATTTTTTTCTCCAGATAGGCGATTTCTTAGAGGGTACATGTTACAAGTCTACAAAATACTTAAATCCCTGGATAA